>JAEIIU010056844.1:0-19757 GCA_018874675.1 Drosophila baimaii | reverse complement strand
TCAGTAAATTTTTCATGCAAAAATATTAACCCATTAGCCCGTGACAGGACTTCCCCCAGGACGTCTTAAAGAAAAGCAATTTGCGGTGTTCACTATACGTCGGCCAAAAATGATGTAAAAATGAAAAACCATAAATATTTAGTTAAATAATAAACATATCTTCCCCCCCTACCTTTTTTGGCGGCCATCTAAAGTGTGAACCGTTATTTTCGACTAAAATTTCCGCCATTTTGTGGGTGGGAAACACCCTTAATGTTAAAAAGAAATTTTTACTGAACGTAGGGGAGAGGTATTTTATATGAAGAAAATGTGTACAAAGTTTGAAATGAATCGGTCGAGTAGTTTTCCAATGGCAGTGAACACGGACTTCGAAAAAGTAGTTTTGAGAAAAAGTTTATGAACCCCTTACCCCGCCCTTAAAGGCGCCGATACTAATTATACAATAGCTTCAAGAATATTGCGCATATATTCTTAAAATGTTAAACAATAAGATAAAAAAAAAAATAATTTTTCGAAAGTGAAAAACCATTCCCCTCCCTTAAATAGGTTAGTGAAAGACTTCCTTTTGGTATTACAATAGAAAATGACATTCTAAAATCTTTAACAATGTTATAGTATTTAGGAAATTAAATGTTAAGCTCATTAAACATTCCTCACTTGCATGCATGATTAACTTTGCTGCCACTGATTTTGCTCGAATCAAACTCAAACACAATCGCAAACTCAAATCGAATCACTGAAGCAATTAGACAAATCTGCAAATCAATTAAATCAACATTGACGGCGACGACGACTGCTTGGAAGATTCCAAAAAGTTCGTCACTTCCCCGCCTATTGACAGATCATTTAAGATGCAGCCTGTTCGAAAACTTCTGTAATCCAAAAATGGTTGACAATTGACAGACCAATAATGGCCGAGTGACGTCTCCGTGAGGGGCATTAAAAGTTAATGATTCACAATCCAGTCGATGGTTTGCCAATTTCACTTATTTACTCACTCACCCACCCACTTGCCCAGATTGATAAGCGGAGATGTACGACACCAATTTGAAATGATTTCATTAGGCTCAAGGTGAGTTTATCTACTGCTGCGCGATAAATGTTAGTGGGTCGAATTGTGGTTGTGGTTATATGTATATACCCCGTACACCTTTGTATATACGGCAGCGTTAATTAAACAGCGAAACAAGGAAATACTTGTAATTAATGCGCAAAAAGGTAGCAACAACAAAACAATGACTAAGTGATTACAGATACAAAGCGGGCAAAAAAAGAAAATAAAGAAGAAAAAAAAAACAGACACAGACCCAGAAGACGATGGCGAACCCTCAAAAACCTCTGCTTGAATGAATCCAAAAAAGTGTGGCGGAAAGCGTGGAAAAACCGCGGGGAAAAATGGCAAACAAAAGAAGATATACCCCCAGCAGAGTCATGAAGTTGAACAATTTTCTGCTTCTACTTTGGTTTTTCTCCTCTACAATTGGTGTTGTGATGCCGCCGATTGCTGCATTTTCCTTTGCATAATTTGGTGGAAGATGCCAGACCAAGCAGGTGACCAAAAATTGCGAAAATTCTTCAATTTGCAGCGGATGGGAAAACTGCCAAGTCGGGAGGGAGAAAAGCTGAGATGAGCTAGGGAGCTAGGTGAAAATTTTAAGGCAATTTAAAGTGAGGCGAACTTTGAATATTTAATTACTTAGCTTAAGTATTATTGAAGACCTCAATAATGTTATTCCTCACCTAATTAAACCATTAAATGCTGAGAATTCACCTGCTTTTAAAGCAGTAGCTTCAGCCATTAACAAATAACATGGTTTATAATCGCAATCAGCACTAAATTGACAACATTATCATTTTGTTAACTTGTTTAATTGCCCGAGTCAGCTTGGAGGAAAGCGAAAAAAAAAAACGATCAGTCTATAAATAAGTGTTAACATATTGTCAATAAACGACTAGGGTAATATACATATATCAACTGGCACAAACTGAACAACAAGAAATAAATAAGTGCGGCGACCAGCAATGCCCACATATGGGACAGTTTCTTCCTTTTCTCAACTCTTTTTTTTTTACACATATCTTCTCTTTTCCAAGTGGAAAATCAGGGAAAAGGGGAAACTCCAATCACGTCGACTCCAATTCCAAAAGAGTTTTCAGGTAGCTCTCGCCCACTTTTTGCTGTAGCAATTAAATTATATATTATCTTTAGATTGGCTTTCAGTTCAAATCAAGTTGTAAATCGATTAGGAGGAGACTGCGCGCTCCTTTTTCTCCCATTCCTTTGTGTGTGTTGTACAGTGACCGCCATAAATAAAAATATGCGACAATGTCCCTGGCAATTGGATTTTTTCCAGCTGATTTTTATATCCGATTCTTCTATTGATTAGATAGACTGGTCACATATTGGGCGGATTTTATCTTTGACCATCGTTCCTCCAGTAGTTTTATTTTTATTTTTTTTTTTTGCGGTTATTATTGTCAGAGCCCGTTGAGAACAAGTTTTATTTCATCTCTTTGTTGCTGTTGTAGTTGGCTGGCTGGCTGGCTGGCTTTTTTTCTCGCTTCTTGTGAGTCAATTGACCCAAATTGTTGGGGCCCCGGCTTTTGTGTCTGAATGGACGACTTGGGCAGCCTCTTTTGCTGTACCACCAGACGTGTCGTTTTTGCTGTTCGCAGATTGGCCCCAAAATACCCAGTAATTCCTGGGGAAGTGAAGGGAGCTTAGTGGATATTAATTTAAAAATATGTTTCATGTAGACCAGAAGATTGGGAATGTCTATTATTTAAAATGTAATACTCTTACTTATGCTTCTTTTATCGCAGGGTATTATTTTTAAACACGTGACAAAAATACTTTAAATTAAATTTGAATAAATTCTGGAATAGAGATGTATATCGAGAGAGAAAGTACCTATGACTTATCGACTAACAAATTGCGATGACATATCGAAAATATCGTAAAGATCGATGTATCGAAAATCGGAAATATTTCATTGAATCTTAAAACATCGATATAATTGATAACATCGAACAAATATACAAAAATGTTAATTTTATTTATGTATCTGTCTTTTTTTAAAGACTATATTTAAAACATCTTTAATGTTTAGTTTAAGTTTTTAATGATTTATTAATAAATAATAGTGTAAACTACGCTTATCGATTTATCGCCCATATATCGCAACGTTAATACATCGATTTTTATAGCGGCTTTCACGGCAAGTATCGATACGGTATCAATTTATCGATATCGTCTGCCATCCCTATTCTGGAATACAAAAACCTGAAACACAGCGCCTCTCATATTCCACACTGGATCAACACTTCACATACTCATTTTCCCTTAGTTTCCGATTCTTTTGTCTTTAGTGGGTCGTCTTAAAACGAAAGGCAGTTGAACTTTGGCAAAATGAACATCAGCTGAGAAGCTAAAGAGGTTGGCTGCGTATAAGTCTTATCTGATTTGGTGAGATGAAAGCGGGCTCTCCAACTTAACGCTAATGAAGGTTTAATTTAAATTTATGAAAATATTTACATGTTTTCATTTGCACTGGAGATGTGAGAATTTGTGGGAAATGTTTTGTAACAGAGGTCAGTCAAAATCAAACGCCCTTAAAATTAACAAAACACTTAATCACTCTTAGCGAGCTCCACTGAACGAACGCTCAGTCAGCATGGATTTAATAGATTCCAGCCATTTCTCGGGATTAAATCATTAAATGTATGTATTTACGACAAGGGAAGATATAAAATTCAAGGCCAGCGCCAATTTGTTTGCTCTCATTTTGCATTATAAACGAAATTGTGTTTGCCCAATTTTGTGCCGAGTCTGCAATTTATCCCCCACCACCAGCAACGTCTCGAAAACATTTTATGGATCATTTAGCAAATGAAGAGGAGAGGCCCCCACCAGAAAAGAGAACTGAAAATCAAGCATCGTGAAAAATAATGCAAACTTTGGTTAAATTCACTTTTTTGAGGCCTTTGACTTGCTTCTTTTTTTTTGCCTTTGCGAGTGCGAAACGAGTTCAATGAATTTCTGTGTCAACAGCTTGCAAGTTTTATATATTTATTTCGCCCGCTTTTTTTTTGGTAAATTCGCTTAAGGCAATCGATGAACCCAAAAAGCTAAATTTAATGAACTGGAAAGTTTTAATAACTATTTTCCTTATTTAACGCAAAAATCATCTAGAGAAACAGCAGGACAGCAACAGCTGGCCAGAAAGCAGAGCTTTTAACGCTCGAAAAGACTCCTTAATGAATGATTTTCAATGCTGCTAAATTATATAAGTCATAAGTTAATCCTCAAAAAACTATATAATTGTGAGGATGGAAAATTTTAATTAGTTAATTATACAATAAAAACAGTTTTAATGATTTTGAAAAATGTACGAATAAGTTATTGAATGAAACATTAAAATATTTCAAGCTTTTAATAATGAAAAGCACATAAATATATGTATTTAAACATTAATTTTTGTAAGATTCAACTTTTTAAGCTAAAATGTATTTATATACATTTTTTAAGGCCCTAAAATGGAACAATAAAAGCATAACAACTACTTTCAAAAATTACCTGTAACAATTTTTTTAAAAGAACAAATTATGTTATTTTTTTAGGTACTTTAAGTTACTTTTTTTCCTCATTTACTCGTTTGTATTAGTCTTGGGTTGCTCATGAGTGAGTGAACATAAAAGAGTTGTTCACTGAGCGAGTGAACAAGCTCCCTTCCTAATGGTTCTTTATTATTCACTTTTTGCTCACTTTGTTCATTTTTGTTCACTTGTTCAATTCTGCTCGTTCGTTTGTGAACAGTGAACAAGTGAGTAACTGAACAGCTAAGCAACTGAGCAAGGAGCACTGAACAAGTAAGCAACTGATCAGTGAACAAGTGATACATATGAGAGAGTTGACTCTTTTGAAAAAAATGAACAAGTGAACATGTTCACCCAAGTGAGCAGTATTTACCCAACACTAGTCTAAATAGTCTGCAGTATTTACCCAACACTAGTCTCTATAGTCTCCATTATTAACCCAACACTAGTCTGCACAGTGTAATTAAAACACAAATTCACCAGCCACATAGCCAAAAAAAAAAAACGCCCACCAAACAGCTAACATATTAGAGGGAGTATCTTTGAGGGGGGGTCTTTATCTTTATGAGGGGTGCTCGGCCTGGTGGCAGAAATGCAATCAAAAAAGCGCCTCGAACGGGGCGGCACTTGAAATTGAAATCCAAGTCACCGAAGCAAAATGTTGCAGCTGAAACTGAGCTACCAAACTACGAGGAAAATCGAGAAGATGCGGAGAGGAGATGCATGTGGCGCGTTGCGCGCTGCATGTAGCGCGGTTTATTTTCTGCCTTCGACGCCTCAAGTTTAATAAAATGTTACAGTTAAGTTGCCGTAACACATGTGAGCGTCCACGGGGCGGAATAAGGGGGCGTGGCGTATCCACAGCATGCGGCAAGCATTTTTGCCAAATGGAATGCAAAATGAAGTTGTTGCATCAAGATGTGATATTGTAGTTGCTCTTGGGCAAGATGATTGCAATTCCTTTTCCAATGATTGGTAAACAGCATCCTCAAGGGGGCTTGCCTATGGGGGGTTAAGACGAGGGGCACAAGGGTGTTAAGGCCCATATGAACATGCAACACATGCATCTAAGGCAACGGCACCAGAAAACAGACAACAAAAATTTGCATGATGTGTTTGCCATATGCAAAATATTTGTAATGCACTGTGAACAAATTATTGAAAATCTAGGCAATGTTATATTACCAAAAAATAAATATTTTTGTGCAGAAAAAAAATTAATTAACTAAATGTAATTTAGTCTTCAAAATCGAAACAAAATAATGCAACAATTTCACTATAAATACAATAAAATGTTTTTTTAATCATATTTGATTTAATTTCCTTTCCTGTCACCTTTTTCCAGTGTAATAGCTAAATTATGCGCCTTCATCAGGTGTTGTCTAGGGAAAACAACTTGAGATCTCTTTAAGTGAAAGAAAATGGTAAAAATTTAAATACTTATGTGAAAAAAAACTCGAGATAAAAGCCAAAGCAAAAAAAAAAAGACGAAGAGCGATAAGTAGAGAAACAATTCCAGCCAAGACAATGAGGCTGCTTGAAGTGCTGCGCAGTGCTGAAATTTACACGGAAGTCATATAAAAACCAAATAAAACGCCAGCTATGGAAAAGGAGAAAAGTGCATTTTGAAGTCGCGATGAAAATGGGTTTCCAATTTTTGCATGGAAATGTGCAAAAGGGAAACCCCAAGGCAAACAGAAAAGTGAGCGAGCTGCAGTTAAATGAGCGTTAAATTGGCTGCTGCAATTGTGAATGGAAAACACTAAAAAGCTGTAAAATGTTTTAGGGCCTATTAGAAGCACTACACTAAATATCCCCCGCCCAAAAAAAAAAACAAAAACAATAGTTTCGTACCGACATTAGCATACAAAAAAATTAACAACGGGCGGAGTGGCAACCCAAAAGCCGGGTTCAATGGCCGCCGCCGCCATCACCACCGTCATAAGCCATAAGCTATCCCTCATCTTTGGCATAATGAAGAAAAGCTCCGCAATTGACGCAACATTTCTGCACATACACTCGAGACAAAGCCACTAAAAGAACATAATGAAAAGCAAACTTAAATAATAAAAAGAAGAAAAATGGAACAAGACCGGAATGAGGGAAAACTTCGCACAACTAACAATATGAAGCAATGAACTGGGCCTTATAAAGTTAAAACAAAAGCGGGAATTAGAAATGTTATAAAGACAATCCAAAACTCTATTATCGTTCTGCGAAAAATGACGTCATCAGAGGCGTTAATTTCACGTACATATATAAATAGTTAAGAAATTAGTTATCGGCCTGCAAAAAAACAGAAAAAATAAAACATTCGCTTAAGAAGAGAACCGTAAACTGATATGGAAAGTCGCAAAGTCGAGAAGGGAAACCACTGTAGAATCGAACGGTAAAAATACAACATGTGTCATGGGTCTTGAGATTTTATATTTCTTTTATTTTTTTATTAGTCTTTTTCTGGCGCCTCCGGACTCTTTTCATTGTTTACCTCTGTCTTGAAGAAGTTGTTATTTACCTTTTCTTTGTTGTGAGCCATCAACAGTTATCAAAAGTGGTGGCAATAAAGGTATATGATGGTTCGATTATGACATAGATGTGGCCGATAGCCTGGTGACAAGAACTGGGAGGGATTGGAGATGGCTTTGACAGCGGGATGAGATCATATGTTCAAAAGTGTTCGAAGTTGACACTTGAGCTCCACTCGGATAACATTAATTTTGAGTGTGATCTTGACCTAATGTATTTAGTAGATTTTTACATAAATATTATTTATCTTTGTCAATGTTAATGACATGTCCTCTTGCCTTATGATGATTTATTATGAAATGGTAGCCGAATTATCATAAAGTATTACATTTGTAAACAAAGGTGATCGTAATTCCCAATAGGAACTTATCTCAACCGACTTTTTGCAAGCCCTAAAGTCTTATAAGTCTATAAGTCGTAAGTAAGTTTCCTAAAACTCGAACTCAACCTTACAACCGCAAATAGACCTTCTATTTATAGTACTTTCAGAAATGACCAAAGTGCTTGCTGGTCTCACCTGATCACACATACATAGCTCCGATATAGAACGAAGTGCGATCTTGACTCAAGTAAGCGCTAAGTTATATGCTTGGTAAATATTAGATAAGAACATAAAAGCTCCATTGTTTATGTGGAACTAATAATGATAACATATCTAACACAAATGTTACAGTGAAAGTGTACATTGAACTTTGTCATAGATTAAAACACTTAATTTAACTTCATGCCGAGTAAGTAATTGTATAGACTCAACCTTCCCACCCCACCTGGAAGCTTTCAACAAAGAGATTGCTAATCTAGACACTTGACAACATCCAATGGGGAAATGGAAATGGAAATGGAAATCAACAGAGCTCATCAGCATGCCGCAGCTTTCATTCAAAGCCAATCTGTCTTGGAATTCAAATATCTGAGGCGTAATTAATATTCCTAGCAAAGAGCAGTAAGTATTTTTGCTGGCAGGTTGCACACGTCAATGGCAGGCCCAGAATCCCCGGACTCGGACTCGGATTCAGATTCAGATTCGGATGCGAGCTGTCGGCAGCTGGCTCGTATCATATCAAATAACCTTCGTCGTGTGGAAACAAACAGAAACCGGTTGCCTGCACTCCGCTTTTATAAAATTATATCCGCTGCCTGGGATGTGGGGTTATGTGTGCGCGTAATAAAATTAGAAAAGCCCCCCCAGAGGGGGGGACGGGACGGGACTCTGGGGGTCCCAGGAAGCAGCGCCCATCGGCCCAGCAACCCACCAGCGGAGCTTGCAGCAGAGCGGAAACAGTTTGCTCTTGTTGGCCATGTTCGCCGCTTGGCTCTCAGCTGATGTTGTTAGCTGTTAGCTGTTAGCTGTCGACCGTTGGCAAGTTTCAGATGGCTGGCCATTTCTCGACACTTGACAAACATGCCTAGAGGGTAAACTCTGGGGTAGATCGAACAGAGAGATATCACTAACCAAGACCTCATGGAAGGGAATACCATAGTGGGAATGCATATCGAAAAGTTCGATATAATATATCGACAAATATATCGCGCTTCAATTTCATATCGAAAATATCGTAAAGTTTGATATATCAAAAAAAAAAAAAAACTGCATTTGATGTTAAAATATAAATATTATCGATAATATTAAGCAAACATCAAGAGAACTTTATTTAATTTATTTGTATTACATCTTTGAAAGTAATTTTTTTATTAGTTATTTAAAGTTTGTTCAACAATTATAGCTTAAACCAAAATCGAAAATATCGTAAAGTTTGATATATCAAAAAAACCGCATTTGATGTTAAAATACAAATATTATCGATAATATTAAGCAAACATCAAGATTACTTTATTTAATTTATTTGTATCACATTTTTAAAACTACATTTTTTATTAGTTATATAAATTTTGTTCAACAATGATAGCTTAGGATCGCGCATATAACGCAACATTATCGATTTATTTTTCAGCCTTCGCGCCAAGTATCGATATTGTATCGATATACTGATATTTTTTGTAATTGCTAAACTATACCATACTAAAATGCACAAGGGTTTCCTCTAATAATAAAGCAATTTCCGGGTATGCAAAATAGTGGTTAATCACCTTAAACTAAGTTTAATTAGTGACATTAAAAGCAAAGAGCCTAAAATAATTAAAAACAGTTGCAGTAATTCATTTTTATGAAGGGATGGAAGAGACCAAAGCCCGCAACTTATAATACATTTTTGTAATGTCAAATTAAGTGCCTTTTTGAGTTTTACTATATTATGTGGTTAAAGTGCTTTTGCTCTCTGATTCTATTTACGAACAAAAATTTTACTTTTTTTCCAGGGTATTACTAGCGTTATATCCACCTTCTCTCACTCATTTAATTATGCAAAATCCCTCAAGAATTGGCAAATAATAACGAGTATCAACACCCACTGACGGCGGACTCTCTTATCGGTACGAACAAGGCTGCCGGTTCACGCCCACAGGTGGCGTCGTTCTCGCCATATCAGCTCATTAAGTCGTCAGTGTCTACTTAAAAAATAAAAAATAAGAAATAAGCTCATTTACAGGCGTAACAATTGCGAATGCAACAAAACGCTGAATGGGCCACTACTTCATTAGCATTGTCGAGCCAGCAGCCCCAATTCCAAAATGTGACTCAACTCGGGGAACAGAAATGGGAAATAGCTAGAGATCAAGATTCCACAGCCCTTGTCGCCGTAATCTGCTCAACTTGATGGATGTGTCTCTCTGTGTGTGGGCCAACAAAGACCACTTAAGAGCATACATAAATATCAATTAAATGTTTGGCCACTGAACTTTTGTTTGCCTCGCAAAGACCCTGTTCAAGTATAAGTGATTTCTGAACCATGAAAAGCCATTCCGCAGCAGTTGAAGGTCATTGTCTTGGGCGATATTCATGGCTTTTTGGGTCACAAAAATTTGTGTGCTTTCCCCAAACACAAACTAATTAAATGTCACAGCAAGTTAGGTTACTTTTGACTCAGCGGGCAATTGGTCAATTGTCGCTGGAAAGTTATGCCGAAGTTAGCCCAGTTTTTGGCCCTGTTGACTTTAATTTGCAAGCGAAACCAAGAATAAAAGTGGGGAAACGGCCTACATAGAGCGCAAGCTTCGACGCCATGACATTCCAATTTGCATAGGTGAGTGAAAACCGCATAGGAGAAAAATAAACAAAGAACAAAAGTCAGAAATACCGAAAACTTGCTTTGAGAATTCATTTTATTTTTTTCCGACAAAATTCGATGAACAGAACGGCGAAGAAAGAAAGCGAAGCTCGAGTCCAGGAAGCGGAATAATGGCAAAAAAAAAAAAAAAGAAAACAAAAAAATACTGCCCAGGTGAGTCATTAAGTTGGCTAAGAAGTGTCGCTGTGTCCCCCGTCTCTTTCCAGTGTCCGATCTCCCTCCCATTCGCTGTGTGGAAGCAGCCATAAAGGAAGCAATCCGCCGCACACACTTCAGCCCATCTCAAGGGGCAAGGGCAACCACCTGGAAGGCAACTGCAACTGCACTTCTTTGGCCCCTTTGTGTGTGTGGCACAACAACTTCTTGGCCAAAGGCATTTCTTTGGAGCCATAAAGGATATCCATTGTTCTGCTTGACGTAAAGCGGGTCATCAAGAGAGTGAGTTAACGTTCAAATCAAGAAATACAAAAGGACTCTGTGTCGCTATTTAAAATCTAATCGCAAAGTAAGCGTTATTTATTTTTTGTGCTATAAATAAATGAATAGTTCTTAAAAAAAACACACACTGGAAAGGGCCTAGCTTTTCCTACTTACTTTATATCTGATTTACCCAAGCAAAATAATTCGAAACAAGTCTGGGTATATCAGTCAGTCATTGATCAGTTAACATCAGGTACACTTACACATAATGGAGAAAATTCATTTGGTATTTGCCGTTCTCACTTGGCTTTTTAGCGTAAGTTTTTCCAAATATGAATTAACATATCGGATAAAGCCACAATTTCACAATAATCTGATATTCGCAGGTCTTGGCTTTGCTCGTTGTTCCGTTGCCCATAAATATCCTTGATAGCAAATCAAACGTGGGGGGCAGCAATCTTCGGCAAAATAAAGCTGATAGAGTCCTGGAACCATTGGCACAGACCCACACAATTACCCATTCCGAAGGGGACAGTCAAAAGGGAACCAATTATATTGAAAGCCTTACAAAATCGACTTTTGATGGTCCAAAGTCAGCTGTCGGACTGCGACTGTTCCCACAATTTTTTCCAGCCAACTTAGACCAAACGAAAAAGCCTTTGACCGATCGCCTGCTTCGCTTCTATGCCAAGCCTCAGGAGGATAAGTCTCAAGATGCGGGTGGAGTTGGTGTTGAAGAAGGTGTTAAAGTGGGTAAAAAAGGAGGCGAAGGTGCCCAACTTGGTGACGGAGTTGCCCCACGTAGTGGCCATAGCGATGTGTCCGGAGAAGCGACTGGCGACATGGATTATGATGGTAAAAAATCCGAAGACGGCGGAAATAAGCGAGCAAAAACGGTTGGTGGAATCGTACCTCCGACGCCTCAAACTGAGAAGACCATATCGGTACCCAGGTTTCAGAAAGACTACTTGGGCAATTGGGTATATAATCCGTGGGGCGTCACCTACGGACAAGTGTATCGGGACACTCGGTATAAAGAATTTATCGACCGTCATAAAGAGGTAGACTCACATCCCAAATTCTATGATGCTAAAAAAATGCCCAAAGAAAAAGTGTGCAACACTAAAGTTACTATCTACAATTCTCCGAGGGTAATGGAATATCTCAGGAAGCCCAACTACCATGAATATATTTCTAAGCAGCCTGTATTTTTTAACCTGCGGCAACAGATCTATAGGGATGGCAACTCAGAGGAGTGTCATACCACCTCACAAACGCACTGGCGTACTTACTTTGAGTGTGCAATGATGAGGAACATGCGTATGGATGCCCTGGTGCCCACATATCCCAGGCGTCAAACCCGTGCCGACTGGGACTACATAACTGAACGTGGAGGATGGTTCTTTGACGATAACCCAACGAGCAACTGGACTTACACGTGGGGAGATCCCAATCCGGAAATCTGGTAACAATAAAGTACCGAATACAAATGGGGAAAAACAAAAATATGGGATCATAATATTTGAAATTGTAGCTTATGGGCAGCGGGATTCCTTCGGTCACAATCTTGGGTGTTGTCGCCTCTTGGACATTAGGTGGACAGAGTCAGACCTCGGTGTGGTGAGGAAACTTCTTCTGCGCTGGTGCGAGACACCTTAGAGAGGGGAATCCCAGCTGCGGGGCCGTTGTCAGACACTGCCTAGCCGCAGCCAGACTACAGCTGACGGCGACAGGGTCTTGGGCTGCATTGAGTTGGCATTAGTCAGTCTGAAGAAAACTCAGGAAAATGGGAATTGTCTAGAGGAGAAGCACCTCAACAGCTAACGCATAGCTGAGTTTAGGAAGGGAGGAGTATGAGTTCTATGTCTTTCTCTCTCTCTATGCTGGGCTGCACAAAGTATATCAAATGTTGTATCTTCTCTTTTTTGCAGCTACGTGTGCCGCTTCTCACGCTCCAGCTTCAGTTCATCGGAACAGATGTCGGCAGAAATATTTCCCGAACGTACAAAATACATATATATTTTTTTTTTTGAACTTCTCAACTTTTTTCTCCGATTTGTTCAGCAGACAGTGTGTATGGATATATTCAGAAGATGTCTGAAAACTTAAAGAGTGAGAGTGCAAAGTTTGGACATACATATATGTATGTATTTGTATAGTAAGTATATAGATATATAAACCAATTTGCTGCTTTGTTGTGTTGTGCCTTCCAGCAGACATTCCTTCAGGGAATTGCCTGGACATATTGTCAAGTCCAAGAAACTTAAGTGTGAAATGCTTACACAAAATACTTACTTTTTTTTTGGGCAAAACAACTCAACAAAACTAAGTTTAGAAAATGTTGCTAGTTCGGAAAAATGCTTGATCTCAGTACAGACTTTATTTGTATATTTATTCATATAATGCTAAAAAATTTGGAAAAAGTAAGAAAGCACTTTGTTAATTAAAACTCTTATCAAATTCATCTCCCTATCAGAATACACTGATCACTTTGTCAATTAAAGAAAACAAAAAAGGAAAACATAAAATTCCACAACAAATTGTTTTTGCAAAAACTGAGACTATTTAAAAAGCAAATAAAAACCATGGAAGTTTTTCCACTAAGCTACCTAACTGTCTGGGCAAGGTAATAAATAATCGAAGCCGGCAAAATTGAAATTCGAGACGAAACAAGTTCCTCGTTACTTTTGGGGGATAGTTCAATCGTTGGAGTAAATAAACAAAAAAAAAAAAAAAACAAAAAACCACACGTACCTTGCTGCAATGCAACAATAAAAAAAAAAAACAACCAACAAATGTGGAATAATTTGAGTCGCGCCGAGAGCATAAAACGCAGTCAAACAGTCAAATGCCATTTCCGACTGCAGTCAGACATGAATGACAACAACAAAAGGCAACACAACTACCGCAGCAAAAGTAACACCAGCAACAACAATAGCGACTACAGTGAAGTCTCCATGCCAGCAACTTTATTATCTTGAAATTTCCTGAATTTAAAAAAAACGTTGGAAAATGTACGACAGTTTAAATACTATAAATTCAATATAATTAGGTATATTATTTTTAAATTCATCAAAGTATGTATATTTTTAATACATTTTTCTTGTAGGTCGAGGTCTACTTCGCATATTCTTGATCAGCATCAACAGCCGAGTCGATCTAGACATGTCCGTTTGTCCGTTTCTACGCTTACTAGTCATTTAGTCTATCTAAATAAAACTTTACCGATAGTCTTCTTTATATTCCTATTAGTATATACGTCGGAACGGGGCGACTATATTATACAGATGCCATAGAAACCATAGGGAAATGAAAAGAACATATATTTTCATCTACTTTAAGATATGACAATGTTTTCTGAATGCGAAATTTTGGGTTTAAATTTATGAAAATCGGATAACTACATCATGTAGCTGCCAAAGGAACGATACAAAAATAAAAAATAATACAATTTCTGTGTTTTTACACCCACATTTTATTTTTAATTAAAGTAGACTGAAAATAAAACCATTTAAAATAGAAAATTGCTATTATATTATTTCAAATAATCCCGAACTGAAAGCATGAGAAAGACTTAATGAAGTTCAACTGTGCCAAGTCCACCGCAAACTGAAAACTCTGACTAGTTACAAGCACGTGGCTCCCCAGACAGAAGCCACTGGCCAGCAACATAGCATGGGTGTGCCCAAAGGGGGGGCGGTGTAGAGACAGCTATATAAAGCTATAAAAAAATCAGGGGGGGGGAGCTTACTGCAACCTATGTAGTATGTCTGGCCAGAGGTCTGGTCTAAATATCCAGCGAAACGAACTAAGCGACGTGTTTTATGTGCGTTCTTTGGTATTTATGGAGTTGCATGTTCAACCGAAGACAGTTGGGCTTATGTTTACTATTATTATTGTTTTTTTTTTCTTTCCTGTTTTTCGGTGGTGGCTGCTGCTCCTTGTTGTGGGTGTTGTTGTTGTGGGGACACCTGAGGGAGACCCAGACCGTTGGGTAATTTTTCTAAGTGCAGCGGTTACATTCTTCCCCCATCAAAGGTGCGCCCACGCAAAAGCAAAATCCACACACCTAAAAAACCACCGCATATCATGGCTAATTTGGATGGATATGGCGGTGGTGTAGCCACCTGGAACAAGAAACTGTCGCCCCAAGTGGAGCATTCAACTCTGCGGGGGTTGCCTAGAGAATGGTAAAAATATACCAAAATTACTTCTTTCGGCAAAAAGAGGAATAAGTAATACCCTTACTGGAAGTTCAAGCATAATAAATAATACAAAATAAATAATATTATTATAAATAGAGAATAGAATAGGATAAATTTAATATTGGATACCATACAAAAATCCATGATATTCTATATTTTTTCTTCTATCAGAAAAAGAGAATCTAATGAATAAGCAATTGCATTTTTTCGGGGTTTTTCGACTATAATTAAACCACTGGCCAAACGATGGGCGTTGTCCGATATGAGATTCCTGTTTTTGTGTGCTATTAACTTGCCTTGACTTTTTGACTTGAAGTTGATAGAAGACTTTGTTTATTACCTAAAAAGATAAGAGAAGACAAATAATAAATTAATAACAACACCAAGGCATACAATAGGTATAATTAAAGCGAATAAATATTTGCAACTATATAGCGCAGTAAGGTACATATATAGACGCCCCTGTACATATGTTTTATATTAAACATACTCCCCACTGGAGGGGGCTATTCCACATCTGTCCCTATCGCTCTCTCTATTTCTGTGCTCGTGCGAATTAACCCACTTTTGTTGGCCCATTCACACCATCATCAGCAAACAGCAACTGCCAACGAATTTATGGTTATGAAATCGAAAACGGTTTTTATTTAATTTCGTTTTTATTGCATTTGTTTACCATTTGCTTTGGGCCACATGAATAAACCTTTTGTTAATTGGTTCAAGCGGAAATATTGTATGTAATTTCGCATAGAGATTGGTGTTTTGTTTGGTCATAAATATTGGGGGAAATTGCGAAATATGAGAGTAAATTAATTATAATGATTACATTTAGATCATAGAATATTAGTTTCCAGTAGAGCAACAATGGCTGACTAGTAAAACTTATATTTACTTCTCCTTTTTGATTGCTGTTTTTTCTCAACAAGAGATTCTTACTTTCGAAATCATTCTTGCCCCCAACTAGGCACCCTCCTCTCTGACTTTCTCTATCCGCACCACCTGTTTTCCCTCCCCCCTTGTTTCCCATAATTTTATATACTTTTCCCATATATCAAGCGAGTTCCCAGACTTCTAACAAGGAAGCGGCACTCGGGATGACTTTCAAACACCGACACTGACCTCGGCAATGCCGAATTTGATGAAAATGCAACTCGCATTCGACTCGTTCCATTGGGCTCCACCTCATCACCCTTCCCCTCGTTTCCTCGTTTCAACGACTTTGACTTTCTAAGGCTATTTATCTGTTTGTTGAGGTTTCATGGCTAGAAAGTCTGGTATGATCATAGAGTTGTAGTAAAATTCACAAGCATAAGCAAGCAAAAATCATTTTGTGGCCATTTAGCGAGCCAATAAAAGTGTGCAACCAGTCTCACGGCTTGCTGACACCCTTTAATGCGGAGTTTTACAAGAAATAGTTTTTTAGCCCATAATTAAAAATGGTTCTTAAACGCCAGGCCGTTAATTTAATTTATAAAATAAATATATAAATATATTAAAAGTCCTACACATCCACAAGTCCCAGGTATCCCAAGGTCTGGACACTCCAACTTGGCGTTCTGTCTCGTTTGCGATCTCGTCTTAGTATTAGAGTGTATCTGTGAATGTGGCCATATGCATTATTAATGCCTCTGACAATTGCAACTGCATTTGGCCATGTGGCAAGGCAGCCGTCGCATTGTTTATAACTGTAATTTGCCACAACAACAGCCAACTGAGAAAAGTTTACAGCGGGAATGTGTGAAATTTCCAAAACTGCCTAGTAGCTTAGTTATAGTTTTAGTTAAAACCCCTATAAACATCTGTCCGTGTGCAGATAAGCCCTTAATTGCATTCCCCAAAATTCTGACAAGAGCAGGGCTTAATTTATTAATTTTTGTTGAGCACTCGTTTTATTTATAACACCCCGCACTCTTACACACACACACACATATGTCCACTTACGTAATCAAATACCAATTTACGATTGTGGGCCAGAGTTGATTGCCAATTGAAAGTGTTATTTTACACGTGTGACTTGGCTTATTAAGGTGATTTTAGGGAAAAGTAATAATTTGAATAGAGAAGAAAAAAGTTTTGAAAGAGAATACAAATTGAAGACTGCACAATTTATTAAAGTTTTCATGACATATTGTATGTAATTTGTAGAATGTTTTATCTTTAATAAATTACTTATTCCGATTCCACATCCCCCGAACACTCCAATATTAGCCATTGATTTTTTTCCTTCCCATTCACCTTGCCATTACGGAAATGTTTCGATTTTGTTACTCGCCAATAATGGCAAAGTAAATTTATTAATACATAAACATATCCATAGCAAAAACGAATGTCGAAGTCTAGGAAAAGTTGAGGAAAAACTGTGTCCAACCAAAATATTTGATGCGTATAAATAATGATTTTGTATTTGGCAAATGAATTGTCCGATATGGAATTAATGCCAATTCGACACGCAACCAAGGCAAAACTTTTAGTCTGATTGAACAATAAAATAAAATTGAAAGGAATGCCAATAGAGCGATAGATGGCAGGGGGAGAGAGGGAATAAGTGGCTGACTGTGGTTGAGTGTTTCCATATGTTGGCAAATTTTACAAATAAATAATATATTTTGCTTTTATTCCTAGCAAGTTAGCGGAGGCAAGGAAATACGGCAAGAATTTTTGGGGAGAGAAGAAGCCTAAGAAATTATACAAAATAATTGTATTTAAAATCAAATTATTGAAGTTAAAAATAAATAATTCATTATCGGCCTTGCGTAGTTGCTATTTCCTTTATATCTAGTGCCCAGCGCTGTTTTACATTGTTTCTTCAGAATATATTTTTTCATATTTCCCCCATATATTATAACAGCCCATTATATTAAGTAACTCTTAATTTAAGTTGTCACACCCAGTTTAAAGAAAACTTTCGCTAGTTTTATGAGAAATATCTATAGAAAGTGCACTCGACCCCAAGAAGATAAAGATATATCCATCCGGCAAGAGCAAATCGATTGAACCGAAAGTTCGTCACGTTTGTTCACTTCAAAACGTATCAATGGAACGGCAAAGATCATCAACGTCCATGTGTATTCCTACATTTTGAGATCGCTTTCGAGGGTCGTCGTTTGTTCACTTTTACCCACAGAAAGCAAATACGCATAAATAACCAGCCAGCACCACCGGTCACTGGCGATGATTTCGATGATGACAATGACGGACCACTAATCATAATTTAAACATTACAACAATGCCACAAAAAATACATCGCCCAACCCGAGCAAAATCGACAAAACGTGCGCTTCATTAATATGTGAAAATAATAATGCGACTTACAAGCGACACGAGGAGAGAAAAAAAAGGCAGCAAAACTCTGTCGCAAAAAAAAACCTAACTTAAGTAAATAAATGTTGTCGACAAGTAAAAGTCAAAAGCGTTGAACGCATTTAACGAGGCGCAACAATTGAGGGAGGAGCGATTGTAAACGGGGGGAAGAGGTGTTGGGGTCATTATGAAATCCAAACTGAAGGTTGTAAGGCGTTGAATCATAAGGAGAGAAAGCTCACAAAGGCATATATGTAGTTAAAGATTCGCACAAAGTAATAAAATGTAGAAAAAGAAGTAACAGATTTAAATAATAAAAATTAACTTACATCTATCTTTGTACAATATCCAATCGAATATAGAAATATATTCTCTCAAAATAGTGAGATATTTATATTAAAATAAACCCACTTTTAGTTCCTACATTATATGCTTAACTTATTTTAGTTAAACCCATTTATTTCCAACATTTCAAGCTGCCACTTGACCATGGCCAATTGAAACTTTCTTTTATAACAGAAAAATAATGCAAGTCAAATTATAATTGATAAGCGACGAAGTCGAGCGACTTTCATTGCGATTAGAAATCCGAAAAAAAAGACGAGGCAGAGTAAAAGTCCAGCTCAGTTAGGTGAAGGAAAAACCATTTAGTTGAGCGGTAATTGAGTCTAATTGCGGTCTGGCGGCAATCGTGGGTTAAAGGTGTGCTACCAATTAGCCAAAGCAAGGTGCGATTACTTTCGGGGGGGAGGGGGGTTGGCCAATAAAATACGAAGGTTGGAAAAGCACGCGAGGTCCCATTTCGCTGTGATGGAAATCCATCTGCATTTATCTGTAACTTTTAATTAAACGTCTGAGGAGCAGTGACCCGATATATCGGCTGTCCAATTAGTTAAACAAATTTATTCGGGAAGTTTTTCTCGGTTTGAAAACCAATTAACTTTAACTGAAGTGTGGAAGAAGTTTTTGTGTTTTTTATTTCCGTGTTTATTTGCCTTACCTTACGGAGGGAGTTTCAAGTGGCTCGTTGAGTAATCGGATAATCTTTATGTATTTAAATATAGAACAAACTTTCCACACTTGTTGTTATTCTTGCTCTCTCTCTCCCGCTCTCTCTGCTCTTTTGTAAATGAAAGGTAAACAACAAGAGAGAAATGTGTTTTTGAAGGGCAAACATTTTAGAAATTTAATTCTTTTACTTTTGTGGATTTTGATCTGCTCTGCTTGCCAAGCAAAATTCATTCAAATGAAAACTTTAATCCGCTTGTGGCGACCTGTATGAACCTGTGTGGAATGTTTTTAGTACATGTATTTTTTTTGGCGAACATTTTCCTCTAACCTTTCACACTCTACTAAACGACTGCCAGTACAAAGTTCAATAAACTCCAAAAAAATATATACAGGTACCTACAATATTGAAGTAAAACTTCTTTAGCCTCGATATGGATTTTCGGAAACGGAGTAAAACCAATTCATGACCGTCACGTCACGTCACGAAATGTTCAAGCCCTGTCCCTCTCGCACT
>JAEIIU010056843.1:16411-27277 GCA_018874675.1 Drosophila baimaii | reverse complement strand
GATGGAGGGAACATATTTGATTTGCGCTTTGAGTTCACAAAGGAATAAAACAATTTCGGATTGGAACGAAATTAATTTATGCATCTTGAAAGGTAGCTGTTATAATGTTCGGAGCTATACAGATAATAGTTTGACTTAGCAACACTGTATTTTGAAAAGTCAGCTTTTAATCCCGATTTCGCATAACGCTTATAAAGCTTAGACTTTATATTTTTTTGGTGGGATAAGCGAGGAGAATGCCATGGAGGGCTATTAGTGGACTTAACAATTGACTTGGAACCCATCTGTCCAACAGCGGATTTAGGAGATTGTAAAATGCGGATATAGCATCGTCGAGTTGCAGGTTGTTAAGATATGACCAATCAATTATGGATATTGAGTTGGATTACTGCGTGTAGTCTGCTTTCCGGAAACAGAGTCAACACATAGGAGCAATATTAGAAGTAGGCAGCTGAGTAAATCCATTTATTTTTATTATTAGCTGTAAAGTCGGATGAAGTGCATCTTCAGGAATGGATATAATTAATACCTAGTAATTAATTAATTGTTAAGAAAAAGCGTATTTTCACTACTTATTATATTAGAAATAATACAAATAATATTCTTTGTAATACAATAATAATGCGGTTATGATATGAAAGAGACGATTTTTTTTGCAATTAAGTTGATATTTTGTCTTAAATTGATTTTTAAGCACGCTGATTTACATAGGTTTTGTTAATTGATAATAAATAGGTTTATTTTATTCAATATACCGGAAGTAGATAAAATTCCGCATCAGGGAGTGAAAGACAATGTTTTAGCTCGCATACAGAGTAAGTTTACATTTTAGCTATTATTTTATGATTATTAATATGATTAATTTGCAGGCAAGAAGTTGTTGATTCTGGCCTTGCCTTGGAGAATATTCGTTTGCAAAGAGAAGTAACTGGCTTAAAGAGGGAAAATGCTACGCTCCGCTATTATTTCCCATTGCCCTTTGCCCCTTCTAAGCGAACGAAAAGTAGAAAGAGCGCCAGGCTGAGGAAATCGGCGCAGAACTCCGACGTCTCCTCTCCGGGAATTGTTTTTTGTACTAAAACGGAATAGCGGCAGAAGAACGTACTTTCTCCTTTTCGGGCATCAGAGCTTACTTTTCGTCCAGGACCAATCAGCGAATTTAGAACAATTTTTTAGAGCAATAGTTCCCCTCTCTCCTGCATTAATACATTATAAGCCTATCGGCTTATATATTTATATATGATGGTGTTATATATAACTCCTTTTTACACTTTTCAGTAAGCAACAAACAAATATTATTTCATTACTTATTTATTGGTAATAATATTAAGCAATATGTTATAATTTTACCTAAATATATCTAAAGTGTTTTCATATGTATTTATTTGTGTATTTTATTTGGTCCATGATTTGTATGGCATTCATATGTTTCAGTTAATGCTTCCTGCTTGAATTGGCGAATAATAACGACCAGCCTTATGCAAAAGTTGTCACCACGCTAGGGGAAAATATATAAATATACATGGGAAAAAATATAATAAAGCTGCCAAGTTAAAGCGAAAAAATTGCTCGAATAAGACGCAAAAGCAACCACCATCTGTAGTGACCTTTCCCCTCCCTCTCTAATACCCACTCAAGCATCTATTAAAAAACAAAGCCCCCCACAGCTCGCACCGAACTGGATCTGCCTCCACCAAAAGAAAATCGGTTGCCATCTCGAAGTACAGTCTGAACCCTCTACTTTCCATCCGCCGTTCATCGTCAATATTTGAATTTAAAATTTCTTATTTCGCGCACAACACGCGCCATATTTATTTCTTTTTCTTTTGATTTTTCTCGCCTCCGCCGCTGCCGCTGCCGCTGCTGCTGCTGCTGCTCCTGCTGCGTCCCATTTTCTGTTCGGTCCAGTTAGGCAATCTGTAAGGAAACCCACCACTGCCATCAGTGGACTTGTTCATGTCCTTCCACCTCCTCTCCCAACTTCCCCCACCCACGCCTTCCTCCTCTCCAACATCCCTTGGCCGTTTTTGTTTTATTACGCGAGCATTTTCTTTCATTAATAGCCACGAGGCATTAAATTTTTAAATCATCAACTGGCGCGAGAAAAGCGAGGAAAGCTCCGAAGGAAAGGAAGGAATGGAAGAGCGGGGCATGAGAAATGGCGATTGAATCGCTAATGATGTCCTGGTACAGTCGTGTTTAACTATATACACAGTGGCATTTGGGTCAAAACGAAGGACGGACCGTGTCTTCCGTACGTACGTAGAATTCTGAAAAAATGTCGCTGGTAGGCGAGAAGTTGGCGTTGTCCAAGCTGCTGGAACTGCTGTTGTTGTGCCCCTGCAGAGCTCTATCCATGGCAGTCATGTAGGGCTGCAACTGTTCTGGCTGTTTTCGAGCGAGAGCGAGCCATCCTTTAAAAGAATACCGTTCTCCTCCACCCCCTGAGAGCTGTGGCTGCAGATACGCCGCCAGAAGCACCGCCTTTGAAACCAATGCTCCCGCCGCCACACATTGCTGCCGATCGCCTTGTGATCATTGCTGCTGCGGCTGTGGCTGCTGTTGCTGTGCAAATAAGGATAATTGCTGCTGCTTTCTGGTCTTTTTATTCCCATTTTTTGACCACTTGAGCTTGCAACCTTTTATAAAACTATTAAAATTAGTCATTTTTAGCTTAGTTTTTTGCTGCTGCTGCTGATACTGCTGCTCCGGATTGAACTACACTATAAGATGTTGAAGAAATCTTGAAATAATATGGAAGTAATGGAAATAATATTAATCTGAAGTAAAACTTATATGTTTTATTTATTTTATGTTCCGCTTATTAAATGAAATGAATTTAGCAACTGATCCCATTAATGTTACATTGATTTTTCAGCTCAAATAACAGTGTCCAAGGGCATAATTTATTAGATCCAGTATTTCATTAGAGTTTGCTAACTTTTATAACCACGAAACTTAGACATGACGACAAATTGCCTAAATTTGTATATTTTTTATTCAGATTTCAATCTTAAAAGGGAGTTGCAAATCCGCTGCCCTCGCCATTGGTTCTTATGGTAGCCAATTTCTTCAGATATTGGTTGTGTCCAGCCTAACACGAGATTATCTAAAATACTAGACTGTATTGTAGAATCGGGTGCGATATTGTGGCAGACTGCAAAGTCCTATAGCTATAGCTAATAGGATTACTATACATAGTAAAATACAGCATCGTGGACCTCGAACCTTTTGGGACTTGCGACATTTTCACCACCGTGGCTACATCTTCGGTCTGCAAAAGCTGTGAGTTTTGTAAAAGAGGATACTTTTGCTGAAATCTGTGAAATCAACAAGGTTGTGATGAAATGTTGCCATATTGTCCACGATGCCCCAATGCTTAGGCTTCCGTATTGGAGCCAGTAGGGCGATAGGGACAAATGGGGATTTAAGAACACATTGACACGGAGAAAGCTGCAGGACATGGGATGGGGCTATTTAGCCAAACGTAAAATGTTGCAAGTGTTAACTAGACCCACTGGGGATACCACGTTAAAGAAACGCGTATATTTCCCTACCCCTTGGGGTACAGTTTCTATATTGATTTCAATATTGATTTGCTTTGGTTTTGATTTGATGGCAATAAGCCATTCCACCATGTTGTAGAATCCAGGAAAAATGTTAAAAGCACAAGCACGGCAGAATATGTATACTTAGACCTGAAGGTTTAGTACTTAATAGGGTATTAGTTTAGTACTAAATAGGGAAACTGAAAATGGTTTAATCAAATGAAACGTGAGGGACAATGTAAATATACTATTCGCTTTACCTATGAATTAATTTATGTTATCTATTTATTTCACTTCAAAAAATATTGAAAAAATAGTTAAATATATTATCTTTAATAGTGCATGAAGAGTTTTCAGTATATTTTTGTTTAAGGAAGCGTATTCACTTTTTTAATGCTCGAAGACACCGAAATTGTATTGCAACTATGACAACCGATTGCTTGAATTGCTTGTGAAAGCAGTTTTAAGTGATAGTAATGCTAGTGAATGAATTATTCAAAGCCAAAGAAGCTGATAAAACATTGCTTAATATTTAAATACTATAGCGCCAAGAATTTATCGAAATAAATATAACATTTAACGTATTTTAACGGAAAGAGATGATGGAAAATTTGATTTTAGATGTAAATATATATTTAATGAGATATATGGATTTAATATTAGTTCTTGGCAGGAGAAAACGGCCTCGGAATAAGTCCCAAGCCTAGATGTAATGGAAGAATTTGTTATAATTATGTATAGGTTACACATTAAAATACCAATGTTACTATAAAAGTATCTTCAAGGCAACAAAAGATTCATACTTGCAGCGCTGGCGTCTTCCACCCAAATAAATTACAAGTTAAAAATTAATTATCAGATCATACGATGGTTGAAGTTACCTTAAGCCCGGCAGAAGTCGTTCTTAAATAATTGGAAATAATATCAAGTGGATTAAATTTCAAGAGAAGCTATTCCTCTGACAGGACCGTTTGTTTTGGGAACTTGGGACCGATTTGTTCTTAGACTAAGAACAACAGAATTGCAAATTCGTCCTTAAACTTGTACCTAAGTTCTCAAATGTTTTTCTAAGTGTATATATATTTCAATAAAGGGAATTTCGTGGTCAGCCGTAGATCTCACGATTTAAATCGGCTACATGTGCACGCACCTCGGAGAAATTAAGGATCATCATATGCAAATTAGATACCAACCCCTAGGACCCAGAGCCGGGCAGCTTTCCGTGGCATTCCCTGGCTGCTGGCAGCTGTGTGCTTCAGTTCTGCCAATGGACCAGGGTCCTGGTGTCAGTTCGTTACCGGACACTTCATCGTCTCTGACCAAGAAGGGGTTAGGCACGCACAGTCAATGAAAACTGGTTTTCTCACGCATAAATTCAGGATAACAGGTAATTGTTATCCTTCGCCTGAAGGGCATAATAAAGAGAAGGAGCCGATGCTGACATATGCACATATGTACATGTTACCCAAATTGAATTAGCTTTTGGCGATAAAGAACACTAGACAGTGGTTTCGAATGAAAGATAGTTCCCTTCCGGCGGGTTGGGGCCAAGGTAAGTCCCTTCAACATTGGTGCACTTCCTGCGGCTGCACGGTTCCTTGGCACGCGGATCTGGTTAATGTCTTGGCGACATTGTTGCGAGTCAGCTCACCTCGTCGATCTGCAGGGATCACCTCCATATTACGCCGGTCCTGGTACTAACCCCTCAGGCGAAGGATAACAATTACCTGTTATCCTGAATTTATGCGTGAGAAAACCAGTTTTCATAGACGTGCATTCCTAACCCCTTCTTGGCCCGAGACGATGAAGTGTCCGGTAACCACCCTGGATCCTGGATCCTGGACCCTGGACCCTGGTCCAGAGGCAGCTGGCAGCTGCCGGCTTTCTGTTCGAATTTGCATATATGTCCGACTGGTCAAACTGGTTTCCCGTCTATGATTTACCCAGCAGCGCGCATATTGCAACGGGTCCGAGCTATCAACACACCACCGTGTGGTGCTCTCCTGCCTCTTAGCGTCCTGAGCGCAACTCACCACACACGTCCTTCGCTCTCACATGTGGAATATGTGCGGCGAGGTGCTTCTCAGTCTCGGTTTTATTTTAGCAAAGCTTCATTTCGAATTTGGCTTCGAGCCATCGCAGTTGAATTTTGAATAAGGAAGACGATTCGCTGCGTGCTTAACCAACATAGTAATACTTTGAAACTTTGGAACACTTTATGAACATACATAGTATCTCAAGCAATAGAAACAAAGTCTGGTGATGTCGCCTGTTTGGGAGACTCAAGTGCACCAAGCGACAGTAAAAGTGAAACTGCATTGGCGTGCTTTATTTACATAGTGGAGGCGGACTTTAAACGAGAATCGAATCAAACTGCAAATTAAGATGGGTAGAAACAGTAGAGTACATATTTGTACGTTTCAGCACAGTCCTCTAATGTGCATATTACTTACGTTACTGAGTGCACTCCGAGCAAAAATAGTTCCTTAAGAGTAGGAATTCAATAATGAGCTTTCGGGATTCATTTTTCAGGTAGAAAAATATAAACACATCTTGGCGTGGGCGTGGCGACTTTTGTTCCGAGATTCCTTAATCAGATGTATTTCCTTGACGAGTCAAGTTGCCTTACGAAATTCTTGAGGAGCTTTAGGTTTTATATTCTCAGAAATGTCTGACTTACAGGCTAAGCATGAGTTTTCCAATTCGAACTCTATCTATCTATTATATGGAGATAGCTACCCCTCCCTCTGCAATTAATTGGCTAAAATAATATTAAGGAATATGTGAACAGCCCCTAGGACAAATCGAATGTGCGTTCTTTGGATCCTGTGTCCATGATTAGTTTTAGTAACTCAATAAAAAATTTTTAGAATAAGATTTAGACTTTGCTCAAAGTAATATTTCACTTTAAAAGTAGCCTCTTTTAGGAGTTCCATTGATGGAGAAACGATGTTCTTAATGTTTAATCTGAAGAGAAAGACGATATATTGATTTTTCGCGAAATGTGCGTGTTTAAACAAAAAAGTACCAATCTTCAGTGAAGTCACAAAATATTCAGTACAAACGAAATAAATACGTGTTATGTTTATATAATTTAAGGGGTCGAAAATGTTTTTTTCGCCTTAGGATAGAATAAAATATGTACACATTGACGCAGATTTGCGAAAGGATCGTAAGTCGAAATACATATTTTATAGCTGAAAACACTAAAGTTCCGATGTGCACTCTACTGCATTCGGAAAGGAAAGAAGGAAATTAATAAAGAAGCCACAATTATTTTGTCCTCGTTTGCTCCTACTCATTATTCCTTTAGTTACCGCCGTTTATTCTTGAAATATATTGGATTGCGGCGGAGCCCATGAAAAGAACAGTATGTGCAAAAATCCTTATTTTCCAGGAGAAAGCGTCATTTTTGGCAAAACTTAAGTCGTCACTCGTTAGTGTAGCTGGATCCATACAATTTTCCGACCATTTTTTCCTTCTAGGCCGAATAAATTAAATAAACCTCCTCCACTAATATTTGTAACATGAAATGCAATATTAGTAGGAATAAATTACTGTTAAATCGATCTACAAGAGTGGCTTTCCAGGTCTTAAACCATACATTTTCCATATTTGTTAACACAAAAAAGTGTCAACTAAATATATAATATAATAAAATAAAATAAACACTCCAAACGGCAGCTTGAACCATCTTTTTCTCTACACCATTTTGTGAGTAGGTCCCGGAAGTAAGTAGGAGTTTCCCATTTGTCGACTGTCTCTTTTGTATTCCTTTTTTGTTTTTGTTGAAAAACTCTTTTGCAAAATGAGGGTGGATTTTTAGAATCGTGGATGTTTTGCTCGCTTGGCCAACCATTTTGTTTTCTTGTTGGCTTACACTCCTAGGTACTCACCCCCAATTAACGCTGAACGGAATAAGATGTGGAATTACGCGCATTTTTGTGAGGAAAGGCATGCACATACATATATATGTACCATTTTGGGACTACAATTATTGAATACAAATTTTAAATTGAAATAATCCAGATTTTCCCTTCTTCGAAAATCTTAATAAATAAATTGGCTTCAATACCTAACAATAATAGGCAGGCGAACTTTTTTTTTAGCCCCATATATAATACATGTCCCGTCAACAACAAAAATGTCTCCAGCTGAGAGCCTTTTAATAATTATTATCTTGCAGATCCCAAGGAGCCGGAAAATATGCCAAGCCATTGGGTACAAATTTAATGCAACGACAAAGTGGTACAAAAATCAAATCAATCTGTGGTCCATGAAAGTTTTTTCGCCTGGTTTGATAATGAAAGAAAGTTAATAAAACTAGGTCGGCATATGAACGTTTTTGATGGTTCTGTTTATTATCATATTTAATGGAAGAATTTACAGTTCTCTCTTAACATTTCGATTACAAATACGTTTACGAGTGATACATGTTTATATATATTATTGGCGTTTTACATACATATATTTATTTGCTTATGTTTGCATTTTTAACACAGAGAGCAGCAAATAAAAATTATGTATTTTATAACGAAGAAAAGGATAGCTGCTAAAGATAAATGAAAATTTCGATGTAATTTCTTGTTGTACATATTACGAAGCGATCGCAGGATTATCTTGGTTAAATATGTAGTCAAGCGCTGCCTGGATCTGGGTTTCATTTTACTTCAATAATCCAAACATATATCCTGTCTTCGAACCCTATTATTCCGCTTTTTGGAAAATACACCTCTACTTTTGCCATGTGTGGTGTACAAACTCTGGTACAGGAGATGGGGCGACGCATTTACGTGGGAGACTAGTACTTTGGATCAATCTAGAAGGGGCAATAGCTTTGCGGCCGTCGATCGTCAAAATTATGCACTTCTTACATTAACAGAGGTTCGATGCCAGCGAGTCGTAGAGAGTTAGATAGAACAGTGCGCCTCTTCGAAGTCATTCTATCTACATGGCAGGGACAGCAGTCAGCAGGCAGCGGTCTCTGCTGCTTTAAATTTATTTATTAACAAAAAACGCTGGATTTGGTGATAAGTTGGGGGGCATTGTTAGCATATTCCCTGGCTGCTGCTGTTGCTGCTGCTGTTGATGCATCTGCTGCTGCTGTTGTTGCTGCTGACTCCTTGTGTTGGTTGCATAAAGTTGCTGCTGGAAGCTGTGATATTGCTGCGCGTATTTCAGATCACTTGAAGAGGGTCCCACGAAATTGACATTGGAAACTACTCCACCGTTAGACGGCACAGTTATGTTGTTATTATTGGGTCCCGGTCCCGGTCCTTGTCCCTGCAGCTGTTGCATTTGTCCAACCCCTCCGCCGCCCCCCGCTTGATTCTGGCACATTCCTGCTGGCATCATGGTCTTTATAAGCTGAGACTTGGACACCTGTTGCTGCTGGGCCTGCTGCTGCTGCTGCTGTGATGCTGTAAATAAAGCTGCTGTTTGACCGCTGGCGCTGTTAAAGAATACCGTGGGATCTCCACCGCTGCAATCCAGATCCGAACCGTGCGCTGTGAACGGTAGTCTGTTGATAGAAGCTTGCTGAAGCCGTGGTCCCATGACATGGGGACGCAGCATGTTGCTGTTGTGGGGACGCATGCCCCTTATCATGGAGGGTTGATGACCAATGATCATGCTGGGGTCAAGGCCTCCTCCTCCTTCCTCCTCCATCATAGCCAGTTGTTGATTACAGTTTTGAAAATAGTTATTTCCCATCTTCTGCTGCTGCTGTTCGTTGGGCGAAGTCATAAGCATGGATCCCGAACCAGGAGGACCTACCATCATTCCTGGCATTCCCGGAATGATACCCGCACCACCATCGGGGCCGCCAATGGGAGGACCATTGCCAGCAGTGCCTGCAGAAGCCATTTGTGGATTGGCATATCTCTGGAGGAACTCTAAGCTAGGTGGCATTCGCACATTTCCAGCTCCAGTGCCTACTCCTCCCCCATTGTTGGTATTACTGTTATTATTGTTAACATTTTGAGGCCTTACTGGCATATACTGTATGGTGTTTGGTGTGCTGGCCTTCACCTGGATATTTGGATTAAAATTGGAGCCAAAATTTAAAGGCATTCGTCCCATCAATCGGGCACCAGGAGATTGGCCATGAAAGTTTGCTGGTGAAGATCCCTGGCCAGGAACAGGAAGCGGACCAGAACCAAGGCCATTGGGTGAGTTTGGATTAAAGTTGGGACTAGGACCACACATTTTAGGATTCATCAGGCGCTGCTGACCCATCGAGTTCATCATCGCGGGATTCATTGCATGACAGCTATTATTTTGATTAAGTGCGTCCAAACTGGAAGCAGCATCGAGACCCGTTAGCAGTGTATGCTCCATGTTCATATCTGGGATGTTCATATTCATTCCAGCGGGAGGGGCGCCGCCGCCTGGACTGCCTCCCATGCTGGACACACAGCTTGTCAGCTGTTGGGACATCTGTGCCAGCGACGAGATGGGATCAAAGTTTTGAGTCATCATCTTGTTCTGTGGCGACGGACGATGATTTCCACCACTATTAGGATTCAGGGGTATGTTATCGGAACGACGAGCGAACTGCACGGATCCTCCAACCGATCCTCCAGAAAGTTGACGCTGAAACAAATCACAAACAATCCAATTAATAAAAAGCAAGTAAAAGGGGTAAGGAAGAGTGTTATCGACTGTGAGATATCCGATACCCAAGGCTTTGTGCACCAAGTTAAAGGACAAATCCGACTGTGTGAGGCACGCCCAGCCCAAAAGCTCGTCGTAGAAAAAAACGTACAGACTGATGGATCAGTAGACCTCGGACTTTGTATATTTGCGTATTTAGGCTTCTTATAGCTCAAATAAACAAAATTTAAGTGCATATCAAAACATCTAAGAAAAGCTAACTTCGGGCGGAGCCGAAGTTGATATACCCTTGCAGATAATTTGTTACTTATTGTACAAGTTTTTATAAAATATTTACACACATGTATAATGTAAAATGTATGTAAGATGTAAAATGCATATGTAAAATATATCAATTTAGACCGATCGTTCCTATGGCATTATTCTAGGGGGAAAAATAAAGTTTAATTCACACATCTTGCAAAATAGCGAAAATATGCCCATTTTTCCCGATCGTTTGTATGGCAGCTATAGGATATAGAGGTCCGATTCCGTCCTTTCAGACATATATACTGCTTGCATAAGACTATACTGAAAGTTTCAACCCGATAGCTCAAAAACTTAGAGACTAGTTTGCATATAAACCGACAGACGGACAGACGGACATGGCTAGATCGACTCGGTTGGTGATGCTGATCAAGAATATATATACTTTATGGGGTCG
>JAEIIU010056843.1:0-16361 GCA_018874675.1 Drosophila baimaii | reverse complement strand
GATGCTGATCAAGAATATATATACTTTATGGGGTCGGAGATGACTCTTTCACTGCGTTGCAAATATCATGCAAGGGTATACAAAGAGCATGTATAATGTAAAATGTATGTAAAATGCATATGTAAAATATATCAATTTAGACCTATCCTTCCTATGGCAGCTATATGATTTATTGGTCTGATTTAAATTTGAATTTTCAATTTGAAATTTCTAGCGTGTGGATATACTCATATTATTCGAATATGTATCTTCAAAAAATAGCGAAAATAGTCCATCGAAAATATGCAAATATGCAAAAGTTGAGGTCTACTGATCAGGAATATATCTATATTGTGGGTTATATTGACACTAAGCTATAGTCGGTTACTGGGTTTAGCAGGTATGAAAGTCGAGTGCGCTCTACCGTGAGATATTGTAGCGTGCAAAATACTGCATTTAATATGTTAGTACTCACCTCCAATTGTATGTTCGGGGTGTTCACTTTATAAGCAGCATTTAATGCTGAGTTGGTATTGCTTTGCATATGCGGGAGGGGATGAGGATGCGGGGGATGTGGATTGAAAATCGCACCAGGACTAGATGAAGCAGCAAAACGGGCCTCAATGTTGGCTTCAATTAGGCTATTTCCTGACGGAGACCTTGGTTGACAGCCTTGGCTAGGGCTTGGTCGTCGACTTTTTATGTTATCACCTGTGGAAAATGATGTGAAGCTAATTAGGATATCAACTGGTGAAGGATGGAAAATAGAGAAAACCAAAGCGGATGCTAACTTCGGCAAGCCGAAGTTTATATAACCTTGCAGTTATAGTAATTTAATAAATATTGTGTACATCACCCAGTGAACCAAAAACGATAGTAAAAGAAAACTGTTTCAAAATGTTCGTAAAAGCACATATAATCTGAAGTGTCGCTGACATCGACTCGGCTGTTAAAGGATGCATTTCTCCTACTAAAATAATAATATCTTTTACAAGGGTATAACCTTAACGATGGGTGCATTAAAAACACAGATAAATGCTTTCTTCTCCGCACGACCTGGTCAAATCTCCTTAAGCGTGCTTCTTCTTAAGACAAATCTACTACTCCAATCGACTTTAAAAATACGAGTTCTACGAACGCAGCCTGCTCTGCAGCTGGCTCCAGGCTCTCTTGAAACGTTGTTATGATCTTGAGTTATCACAAACCTGATCGGGTTCCCAAATCTACCAACTACAGCTCTTATGGACGGGCGCAGAAACGGACATCGCGAAACCAACTCGCCTGATGATGATGCCTTATCAAGAATATCAACTATTTATGGGGTCGCAGATGTTTCCAACTGTGTCTTATATGCCTTTTCGGTTGACTTTAGGTTATAATACCTTTGTACCGTTTGGGTACGGAATATAAACATACCAGCAGAGGATGACTGCCCAAACGATTCCAATTCCTTGGGCGATAGATGGGATAGCGGTGTACTTGGATTGCTATTTAAATTATTTCGATTTCGATTTGTCGGGTTCTGATTTGGCGGCGATTGTTGAGCTTCAGTTTGAAAGCAGTTCTTCGATGCCGCATGTACTCCTCCAACTCCTAAGCCGCTCACTTGCTGCGATCCAGAAGAGGCTAAGACAGCCTGCTGATTGTTCCCTGGTCCGCTGGCGCTTTCCATATTCGGGGAGTTCGTTGGCAAACCCATGCCAGTTGCCCCTCCAGTGCCTGTGGTGCGCGGCGAAGGCAGGGATAGGTTGTTGGGACTTGAAGGATTTGGCGATTGTTGTGTGGCAATTGGCACGGAAGCCGATCTCTGCGTGGAATGATATGGCGGCGGTGGTCCTTGTAAGGAGCGCAGGACTTGTTGATTAGCTGAGGAGTTGCCGACAGGATTAGAAGATTGCTGCTGCAGCCCTCCAGTGCCTGGCCTAACTTTACCACCCTTTAAACGATCTTCAAAAAATTGCTGTTGTATCTTGGACCATTCCATTTGTGCCATTCCTCCTCCTCCTGGTTGATGGGGATGCGGTTGCGTTAGATTTGGTTCCTGGTTCGAAAGCAGCTCTTTTGATATATCATTACCAAAGGATGCCATTAGATCGGTTGAGTTAACCATTAAATTGCTATTGCTGGGGGTTCCTCCAGTGACTCCATCCCCTCCTGATCCTGGTCCCGCGCATTGCACGTTGTTCTTCTGCCCGCATCCTATCACAGAGCCTATATCGGGTATAACATCACCAGGCAGAAGAACATCTTCTGTAGTCATGATGTGGTGCTCTGGCTTTAATTGTCGCATTTGCGGATTTATGATGGAGTTAGCTCCTCCTCCTCCTGCGCCACCACCACCTGTCATGCCCATCATCATTTCGTTGGGAATCTTTGTTCCACCTCCCATTGCATTTTCATTTTCGGGAAAAAGAAATTGATTCATTTTCTTGATCTTTGCCAGCTGCTCCTCCCTATGCTGTCGCTGTTGTGGCGTTAGATTCTCATCTGGAACCTTGACTCCTTGTAGCGACACAATGTTGCTTTCGTGACTTGGATCGTTGATGTTACCTCCCTTTGATGACGAGCTTTGTCCCAAATCCACGCCCGCGGCCTCCAGTATCTTGATGGCCTGTGATTCGCTAGTTACATCAACATTGTTGTTGCGTGAATTTGGAGCGGTACAGCCGCTGTCCCAACACATTAAATCACTTTCATTCGATGCCAAGGGATCAGGTGGATCGATAAAGGCGTTGCGCTTATTATCACCTGGATTATATTGATTTTTTAAGAGGTTGCCAGGAGGCTTTTGTGCTTGTTTTGGAGGAGCTACTGTTGGTCCCGGTCCCATGCCAATCCATGGCATACCCAAAGCCGTGTGCCTCTGCTGTAACTTGTTCATTTTTAGGGGGTTCTTCATAAAGAAATCTTCGAGAAAGTTCTTAGTGGCCGGCTGTGTGCAGTGGTATGCAATAATGGTTTGAAACTGGCCGCTTAAAACCGATTCTGCTCCTTTATTAGCCAGTTGTGTGGAAAATACAAAGATGTGATTCTGCTGTTGCATGTAATCCAAGCAGTTGTTGCTTGCTCCACTCGAAGTGTTTCCGATTATATTGCCAACTCCTGGTACAGTTGCTTGCCCTACGCCAGTTCCTAGAGCTAGTATGCTTGAAATAGGCTGATTACCCAACGATTCAGTGCTTAAATCAGAGTTCATTTGATGATTGCAATTGGAACTTTCTATTCCCATATCGTCATTTTTGTTCATAGCCAGTGAGGATGAAGACGTCTTTTCTGTGCTGTTGGTGGCTGTATTCATTTCGGTTTTAACTAGATTCAAGTAAAAAGAGATATAGAGTTCTTAGTTAAAGTATTTATATAACGTGCCAAGATAATATGAGACCTTAAAACTTTTCTCACTTATTTCATTGTTGGAATCTCAAGAAACACTGGTTAGCAGTATTTTTGTGGACGAAATATACTTTAAAATTTGGAGAATCAAGAAAACACAATATATTTTTGCTGTAAATAACACTTTCAGGACTTCCTAACCAAATAATACCTAAAATCGAATTATATAAAGCCACTTAAAAAAATGTACAACATTTCTAAGTTCTCTATCGCTGTTATTTGTAAAACTAATGTCAAAATGCTTTTAATCATACCAGTCTTCGCGGCATTGTCCTGTGCATTTCCACCAATGGAACCAAAGCCCACAGGCGACATGTTCGGAGAGTTATCTCTTTCTTCTTTTTTCATATTCACTAAACTGCTGAGGACATCGACGTTGGGTTCCTCCTTAATGGCAACAGTAACAGACAACCCGGCTGCTGTGGCTTTCGGCTTACTAGATCCTAGTTCTGTTTGGTTCAATTAAAAACGAATCAATGCAGAGTAATAACAATAGTCAGGGGGCTTTACCTCCGTCTTCCTCCTTAACATGAACCTTCTTCTTCTCCTCCTGCTTGCTGCTGTTAAGATCGTTTTCGGCCATTTGAGTATTGTTAATCGCAGCAGAAACACTGCTGCTATTCGAATGTTCACTCAAATTGTTTGGCGAATTAAGGCTGCTTGTAGAGTTTTGCCTCAACAGTGGCGTAACAGCGCTGACAGAAGATTGTTGTACTTCAGCAGACAAGGTATTGTTTCCACCTCCTCCTGAGGTGCTGCTTCCCGATGGATTGGTAATGCTTTTAATATCATTATTGGATAACCCATTTTTCTCCTCTTCTATTTTAATTTGATCTGCGAGAAAGCATATGTTGCAAAATCAGTAACCAGCGTGCAATTAAGGGAGTGGTACAAACCTGGTGACAAAGTGGCGAAAGGTGGTTCACTCTTAACAGTCTTTGGAGAGTTCCTGCTCACAACAGATGCAGCTACACTTGTTGATGCATCTTGTGCGCTAGATATTTGGGTCTGTGATTGGGTTGATGGACTGCGGGGCATTTTTGTTGTTGATAACATTGTGGCTAAGCCTTTTCCCAATAAAAAGAATGTTTCCTCAATTCTTTATAGGATTAAGTTCATAAAGCAAGCCATTATGGCTGTATGGCTGTTTTAACTATATATCCTGCTCTCTTATTTAATGCATGTTCATATTAATGCAAATGTTGAGGTCAAGCACATCAAATAAACCCAACACATAAGTATGTATATAATCACTGGTCGCACTTCTTATACGAAGAGCAATCACATATATACAGAATGGAGCCAACAATCACACTGTAATCCATCAGTATATTAACTCTCTCTGTTTAACTCCTCGGTTTCAATCATAAATCGTTGTTTCGTACTGTTTTTACAATTTTTGTGTATGTGTATGTATATATACACTATTAAGCACCCAGTGCTCATTCATTGAATGTAAAGGTTGTTAAAGTTTGATTTGAACTTCATAAACAACAACATCCTCTGGGAAAAAATGTCAATACTAGAACAGAGTTCAAAAGTTATTTCATTTCCTTGAAAAAAACCATAATCAAATGTACAAATAACTATCACAAGATTTAATATTAAAATAAGAAATAATGCCTTTTCTGAGTAACCAGCTTACACTTCTTTCTTTATACCACACAAGAAATATTTCAAAAAATACTAAATACTTACTAATGTCATGTTTTCACTCTATCCAAGGGAACGCTTGTATACAACTTAAAGCATTTTCACACTGGGCGCTTAAGAGTCGCTGTTGCGAAACGGTTAAGCGAGCTGTTAAGAGTGGCAACGATGTCGTTACGTGCCCCAAGCAAGTTCTCCACCTTGTCTGCCCACATGTCAGTCAGGATGTTCTCGACCTTAGTGGTCCATATATGTACATAGTTTTACTCTTTCGATCATCCATTTTTATTTAAATCTTGGCGGCATATTCGAACGGCCGTCGACGCGGTCGCTCAGCCGCGGAAAGCACTCCTTGAAGTGGCTACAGTCATTCAATTCGACCGAGGCGGGCGAGGGCGGCAGTATGCTGGCATCGAGACGCTCGGGGCCCAGGAAGGAGATGGCGTGTGTTTTTGGGGCTGCGGCTTACATAATTGTTTTTGCAGGAAGAAGCATCTGTAGCGCTTGTTCTTGGGCGGCCGGAAGCGGTTGCTGTTCTAGCCTGCTAGGGTCTGCGCTTGGACTCGCAGAATTCAGGCAGGGGTAAGCGACCCTTCTCCATTTTTAATTTTCATATAATACTGTGTTCACATTAGGGGTGCAACAGCTTAAGCGGCCAAAAGTCGCTTCAGCGACTTTTTTCCCCATAAGGAAACATGTGTTAGAAAGAGACAAAAAGTCGTTTTTGCAACTTTGTTCCAGTATTTTCGGAAAATACAGTATTCAGTATACATTTTCGATTAATCAGTGTTTTTTTAGGCATTTTTTACTTGTCTATAGTGGGATTTATTTTGTAATTCCGAATAAAGTTGTTCACTGCTCGCTCAAATATGCCGCCAAAATTTAAATAAAAAGGGATGAACAAAAAGTACAACTATATGGATCACTCAGGTCGAGAACATCCTGATTGACCTGTGGGCAGACACCATTAACTGGTTGCGCTGGCATAGCACTGATGCCATCTGCGCGACGGACATATTACTACTCCTTTCTTCTTTAATAATATCGTCCAATATCGTAGCCATGCCATTGACTGCGGTAATAACGCTATTTGAAGCCAAAAAAATGTTAAATATGTTTGTTTTATCCATTTTATTAGTCTTCTTTTCTTCTTCTCTCTGGGTTTGTTGACTTTTTGTCAGAGAACAGCTGATCCAAAAGCGCTTTTCCACTGTGAACAGCTCGCTTAACCGTTTCGCAACAGCTACTCCGATGGCCATCAGTGTGACCGCGGAATTATCGGCCTAAAAAAATATACAATAAAATACCATTTCAGTTTCAAGTAATACTATAAAAATACCATAATTAAAAATTTGATTAGCTATTTATTTGCATAAGTATGTGTAAAAATATGCATTTCTTTATTGTAATATGTAGTCCGCAGGATCTTTCTTCGAGTTTTTGTACTCATACATATGCAATTCTGAAGGGGAGAGACGACTTAAGTCCGCCGACATTAGCTCGCGAATTGTGCGGATTACTGATTAGAGGTGTAAAAAAATTGAAGTGTGGAGACATCGAGTTTTCGATGTTTTTCACCCGAAACATCGATATTTTAAAAAATTAAAATAATATTTTTAAAATTTTTTAAAATGTCCACTTGTGGTTGTCTTAAAAATAGAAAAACAAAACATTCATTCACTTGGCCTTTTTGACTTAGAAAACGGATATCATTTCTTACAACTAAGTTAAACATTTTTTTTTAAATTATGATTTTTGTTTATAAACATACGTTTATCTATGATGTCAGGCTTTTAGCGCGTCATGCGGTCAGAAATAATTTGCCCTGCCTTGCTGAAGGCTCTTTCTGACTCGCAGGAAGTGGCAAGGACAAATTAAAATTTTGTAGCCTCTTCTTTAAAGGGTGCTATATTGTTTGACGACACCTGAAAGTATAATTATTAATAAAAAAAAAATAGAATGTTCTATTACTGAATAACTTTAATAATATAATAGAAAAATAAAAAAAATTTGCTCTTTTACGTACCTTTATTGCGTACCTTTGTGACGGCACAAAAACATCGATGGTTAAAAATAAAAATAGATGATTTAGAAAATTTCAAAAACATCGATGCATCGATGTTTTCACACCTCTATTACTGATGGACGTGTATGTAGGTCCAAAAACCTTTAAAAGCTACGTTTTTCTTGTTGTTTCTCCAATTGTGTCTGCTGTCCTTGCGAAACTCATTTTCATTTTCGAGACTGTTTCCAAAAATTCTACAAAATACTAGTATATACAACAAAAATAAAAAATACTCTTTTACCGATTTGGTTTCAAACAATTTCATAAGTTACGAAAAATACCACAAACAGCCACCCTGTTACAAACGTTAAGCCTTTTATAAGCTTGTTCTAGCATATTTGAAAATGATAAAGCTTGTAAAAGTTGCATCTAGCTTTTAGCTTAATATATGGTTTATCTTAAAGTATTTACATACATCATGTAGCATATTCTATGTATATATATTTTTGTGAAATAAAAAATAAACTTTAACTTCTCAAAATTGGTTAAAAGCGAAAATATGAATATTTAAAGTTACATATATTTAAGACCTGCAAACTCAGAGTTTTCCTAAAATTTTCCTGAGAAAACCTTTGTTAACTTTGAAAAGTATTTAATAATTTATTATTTTTAGAAATACCAGTTTGCTTTTGCAAAATTTGGCCTTGAGGATTATAAACTGGGCAATTAGATAACTAATTTCTTATATTTGAAAATGTTAAAATCCTCATAATAGTACGTTTTCTCTCCTTTGGGTGTAGCTTATATTTTAGCATTTTGTTTTAAATTTTTAGCTTATCTTGGCTTATTTTTTCCAGAATCAAGCTTATCCTTGCGCTCGTCACCTGGCAAACTGGTACACAGAGAGAAAAACAGTTTGCGAGCCCAATAGGATATAATCTCTTTAGGTGTGAACGCTTGTAAATCAAGGCCTATTTAATGCAATTATTTTAAAAATTTGTCTCCTTTTTTGCACTGCGCTCTTGAAATAGTAAAAGGTTAAGCTATCTAGTATTTTTCAAAAGTTTTCTTCTTTCGTCTCGGTACTGCCCTTTAAAACAGCGCTAACGAAAAGTCGTTCTCGACTATCTGCCTCTCGCTCTCTCTCACTGCATTTAAACGCTTTTCGATGATTTGAGTACATAACTTAAAGGAAAATATGATTACGTTTCTATGCAGAATATTATTGATGGGAGTTTGATATTTGATAATATAATTGAATCGTTATATTATCATCTATAGTTTAATACAGGCAAACCATTGATTAACATAATTTAACAATTTATTAAATTGAATCATACATTTTAAACTTGAACAGGAAATGGGGCTATGTTCACTCTTCTAATGGGCGTTTTCTTCTGTGTACCTATGCTATAAAACAAAAAGAAATATTAATAAATTACTTTGCATGCACAGATAAAATCATAGATCTTAATAACAAGGAGATCAAAGTGTAAATGTGAAAACTATTTAATTAAAAGTAATATAATATTCATAACAATAAACGTTTTTATCCTATATATAATGTATATTTTCACAATTGTGTAAGCAATATATTAATATATTTTATACTGCTGTTATTAAGAGAATAATGCTTTAACAAAAGTTAATACATCTGAGCTATTGTTATTTATATTTTTACGTTGCACACTGCGCATGCGCGGGCCTTAGGGGTGGGGTTTTATGGGATCTCATGGTATAATAACTCTGCCTTTGGCAACCCTTATACACGACAAAGGTACGAAGGGTGGTGTGTTGCTGCTGTTCATTTAATTTCAGTTCCCTTCTGTTTTAGGTTCCCGTTCTCAGTTCAGTTCGAATTGGGTATAATTCGCGTAAGGAGAGGCTTTATATGGGAACGCGGCTACGTTTTTTTTCGGTAAAAACCACCCACATGTGTGTACATGTGTGTATACTTACACACATGCGTAGAAAATTTTCCTAGCCAAAAAAGTTTTCGGGCTGCGGAAACAATCGAGGAACTCCAGGTTTCCAATCAGCTTGAGATCCAGTTATGGAAAATATTCATATATGGTAATCATGTGGAAACTTGGAGAATATTTATAAATTTCTGAAGAAAGCGAAAACCAATTATAAAATTAATTTCAAGTTATTTAGTGTACTTTGAGTGTGCTTTTTCTTAAAATATGTTTCAAGGAATAATACTCAGTACTTGATGTGAAGATGTAGCTCTGAAACCTTGATCCGATTTAGGTAAATGAAAACTAAAACACGATAATAAGAAGTATAAACATTTAAGCCAATTTGAATACATTGAAACGTGTGGAAAATATTGTTTAAAAAGTACCAGCAAAGCAACCCCAACCCTTTGCTCATGTGTATGTGTTCCAGAAAGCAACCCTTAAAGGTCGGTCAGTGCGGCGATGGCAACGAATAACATATATTGAGTGAACGAAAGCTCTCATAAACTAAATATTATAAAATTAAATTGCCAAAAATAGGAATAAAAACAACACCGAAAATATGTTAACCTTTAAAACATTTTATTTTATCTTTAATGTTGTTGTTAAACTTTTCTCGGTAAAGCTTCGCGGTTATGTAAAAGATATTTTGAATGAAAGTTTTTAGTGGAAATATTTTAAGCAACCTTTACTTTTCTTTTTTTCAGATGCTTTTAGCATCTTCCTCTTATTAAGGAATGGAGTCGATTAATCAGATAATTGATTCGCGGCCAACATTCAGCCAGGATTTAGTTGAAGATGCAGCTGAGTTCATCACAGAACATCAGTCTCAGTCACATCAAGAGGGAGGTCCTGGTCCTGGTCCTGAATCCGATGAGGTTCTGTCAATGCAAACAATAATTAGCGAAAAGAAACATCGTTCTGCTGGATCTGGAACCAGGCAAGAATCGGCTGTTGTCATGGTTATTGATGAAATGGATAGGCCAGCGACGACAACATATCAAATTGTGCCTCATCAACAGCTGCAACAATTGCAGCAGCCAAGAACTATGTCATTTGGGATGCTCCAACGGGATCAGCGCATGATCGATAGCAGCCCTGTTGATTCGTTTGTGGCCTCCGATATTAGCTTGGATGGTTTGACAGTAGATGCCATAAACCAGGCGGTTCTTCCCCAAGAATTGACCACAGTGAAGCCAGAGACAATGAGCAAGTTGCTCATAGTTCAAACCAAATCAGGGCCGGATAGAGTCAATAATAAGCGGATAAGGATGCATGTGGACGTATCGAGTGTGAGTGTTGGACTCGGAGTTGATGTTGATGATTTGGATGAGATCTCATCCGATGGCGATAACTGTGACGACGAAGGAGTAACATTGAATCAACATCATCATCAGCAGCTATTGGATCAGCAGCATCAGGTGTACAGCTTAGCCAGCCACCATCAGCACCAGCATCAAGCGAATCTGGGCTTGCAGCACAATAGATCCAGCCAGCTGGACATGGGACATGGTATTGGAGGTGGGGTTATAGTTAATTCCCAAGACAGTGACAAGGATGTGGAGGAAGGAGATGATAATGGAGATGGAGATCCGGATGGGGATGCTGAGGATGAAGATGATGACGAGATTCGAGATCGTGGTCAGCTGATTACCCAAAGCTCATATCAAACACTGACCTCGGTAAACGATCGTTTATCACCACAGGGCTTTAGTCCAACATCGTATGCGACATTGACGCCCATCCAACCCCTTCCGCCCATATCGACCATGTCGGAGAAGTTCGCCTATTCGGGTCACATTTCTGGGAGCGGAGATAGCGGCGATAACACAGATGTAAATGGAGGAGAAAGAGGTAGAGGGGTAGTAGAGGCTACTATCAATGTCTCATCAGAGACTGTTGTTGGAGGAGGTAATGGAAATGGGCCAACCTCCGAATGCAACTCGTACTCTTCAGCCTTACCCATGACCATGAGTAGCGGGCATCATCATCTTGGATTAGGCGTCTCACCGTATTCCTCATACGAAAAGCTTACCGCTATGATATCACCACCACCCAATAATTACCTGGTTTCATGTGATCTGCATGCCACTACCGTTGTTACGTCGTCTGGACGTATGCCCAATTCGTCCCAGCTGGAGGAGTTAAGCCATAATGGACACAAAAAGGATCCGGCGACACAGGAAAATACCGAAGTTAATGGAGGAGCAGGAGGAGGTTGCAGAGGAAAGTTCACTTACTCCGGCCATATTTCTGGTGGGGGAGACAGCGATACAGACATCAATGGTGAAAAATTCTCTTACTCTGGTGGGGATAGTGGCGACACTGATGTCAATGGGGAAAAGTTTTCTTATTCTGATCATATTGCTGGAGGCGATAACGTCACTGATGTCAACGGAGGAACGTACGTATATAAAACTTAAATACATAGAAAATTCGAAGCTTTGATTGCATGTTCCCATAAAATAAAGAAATCTCCTGAACTTTTTACAAAGTGTGTTAGGATTGATAAATGGTCCTGATCCAAGGTTTTGCTTTTATATCTATTTATAATTGCCCTGTATCATGCATATTTAAGCAACAGGGTGATTGTAGAAGTGCAACAGGGTAAATCGGGTAACATGCAATAGGGTGTCTGCCCGTTATTTTAAATCATGGGAAATACAATAGCTTTCTACCAGTCCTATAAGAAAAACGCTTACAATTTTGATAAATAATGTATTGAATATTTGTTTATTTAACTTGTACCATTTTGAAGGACATGGCTCCAATTGGCTTCAGAGCGGGAGTCACGGCTTCACATGCCGCCGGACCACAACCTGGAGGACCGATTTCATTTGGCGCACGAAAGAAAAACGCGACTCAACTTGTCGGCACACGAGCGGACGACGACGCGTTTGCAAATGCCACGTCATCATCAGGTGACACCATCTGCTGCTCCTTCAATTTGTGCCACAGATTGGAAGCCAGATGAAGATTGGAAACATGGAACAAATTCAATTCTACCCGTGGTTGTGTCTCTAACACCGACACCACCGCCGCTGCCCATAACGGATGTTGAAACTGCGTCAGTTGTTGAACTTAAATTGAGCGGTCGGATGTCCCCAGGACACCAAAGATCGCAGCAATATTTCCTGGACAAGGGTCAGCAGCAGGAGATTGGAGGAACACCAGATCAAGTTACCCCACACTCCACCGTTTGTGGAATTCAACCGTCAAATCTCTTGAGTGGATTTCAAAATATACACCAGCAAGCTGCAAAGATCTCTACCTCTGCCTCTCCAAAGAACGCAGGAGGAGGATCATCAAGCCGGACAGGTGGAAGCTCTACGGACATGGAAGAGATCAATACCAAAGATCTGGCTCAGCGTATTTCTGCGGAGCTCAAGCGATACAGTATACCACAGGCGATTTTTGCTCAACGTGTGCTGTGCAGGTCGCAAGGAACCCTGTCCGATCTCCTGCGCAACCCAAAGCCGTGGTCGAAGCTCAAATCGGGACGTGAGACCTTCCGGAGAATGTACAAGTGGCTGCAGGAGCCGGAGTTCCAACGAATGTCGGCTCTGCGCATGGCAGCGGCTCAAATTCCACAACGTATGACACCTTTGGGTTCTGGTACAGTTGCTGTGACTGGGGTACTAGGTTCAGGTGGAACGGGAGCGAGAACGAGCGGTAACGAAGAAGCACTAACGGATGCAGACTCCCATGGAGGTCCATCGACTATGTCACCAAGAGGTATGTGCAAGACAAATCAGTTATCTTTAAGTTGTTATAAGAAATTCCCGATATCACCTTTGAGCTGGGAAAAAATTTAGCACTGAAAACTTATTAGCATCAAGATCAATAACGATGTTTAACTAAATTACCTAACTACCTACAAATGGTTATATTAATTACTTTTCAATCTCAGATTCACTCAATGAATCTGTGTCTACAGTTGGATCATCAGCTGGCCCTAATCTTTCCGTGTCCTCCAACGTCCTCGTCAATTGCAGACGAAAGGAGGAGCCACAGATCGAGCAAATGCCGCAGCCAAAGAAGCCACGCCTGGTTTTTACCGATTTACAGCGACGAACATTACAGGCCATTTTTAAGGTAAATAATTTCGGAAATATACATTTTGTGATATTTATATATATATATTAATATATACTCTTTTAGGAGACCAAACGACCCTCAAAAGAGATGCAGGTGACTATAGCACGACAATTGGGATTGGAGCCCACAACGGTGGGTAACTTTTTTATGAACGCAAGAAGACGATCTATGGACAAATGGCGGGATGATGATTCTAAAAATAACACAAGCATCCACCATGCTTTGCAAAATCGTCAGCAGCAACCACAAGATGATCAAGATGAGGAGATTCCCAATCAAAATCATAATCCAAATCAGAGCCTATCGCACGATAACTACTCAAGTCTCCACACGACTGCTATGTCTCCTTTGGGAGGCTTTGACGATGATGCTGATATGGATTTGGAATTGGAAAGCCATGATTTTGATTTGGTTGATCCCGATGACCATCAAGGTGAGAATAATAACGATCAGCACGGCGATATGTTGTGACAGCATAGCCGATCTAGACGTCACAAGCCAGAGAAAATTAACTTGGCAAGCACTCGCACCGACTGCAACCGAACTCTCTGTGGTACAGTTACGTACTTGAGTCCGAGCAGATACTTAACTCATCAATCGAGAGAGAGAGAAAAGAAAGTCGAGGGAAGTCGAAAAGCTGCAGTTAATAATGTTGACAATAGTGATAGCGAGAACGATGATGATGGAACCAAACCGAAATTAGATGATAACCCACAATGGTCGCAAAACCTACGACACAATATAGATGGCAATATCTGTATTGATGATATGATGGGTATATCCGATTATTTGGATGATCTCAAGTTGATGATAGTCTGCTGAAAGAAACACACAAAAAATGGCATACATATATCAACCTTAACTACACTTTTCTGATATATGCATCCATGTACTATTAAGTTCACCTTTCGAATACAAAAACACAATTTAGAAATTATAAAACTTAATTTGCGTTGAATTGTCTTATACCCTTGCAGGGTAATATCATTTTAGTCAGATGTCTGCAACGCAACTGCCGAGTCGATCTAGCCGTCTGTCCGTCCGTCCGTTCATTCAGAAACTTTGCAGTTTGCCTTGTATTCTTTTTTCTGTTGCAGATAGTATAGGAGGCGGAACGGGCCAGATAGCAACACTATATCATCCATTATAACTTCCCCGTTTTTCAACTTACTTTCATCTGCACTGCGATATGCCCATGTTTTATGATTTCCGAATTTCGATTTTAATTTAATAACGATCGGAAAATAGTATGAAAATTTACATAACTTAGTAATTTTTCAACATATTAGCATATAACCTGAAATATAATGTTCGCTCAGGACTAACCAAATTATTCTCATTTTATCAAAATCGGATTTCTATTATCATATAGCTGCCATAAAAACGATCGGTCAGTTTGCAGTAAATGCACCGGTGTTTTTATTCATAAATATTTAACACACCTCAGTTTCTCGTTTTATTTTAAGGAACTTTATAAAATATTTTTCCACCGTTACTATGAAAAGTATTGCAATAATTGAACATTACAAGTTGATTTTTTTTTTGTTCATATGTTTAGTAAGTTGGTTTTTAAGCTTCCGAGGCGGCCTTCAGTTCTTTAGTTTCAGTACTAGACTTTTTTTTTTAAATTAAATATGTAAACGTACTACGATATGGAAGTGGCAATATTTTACATCTTTCCAAGTATCGCGGTATCACCTACTATCTCGTCATCTAACTTACATCTTCTTACTTTCTGTATTTATGTACGCTTGCACAGCAAAGAACACAGAGGTATAAAGATATATTACGTTTATAAATATACAACGTAAATGTAAATGTACTATATTTAATCTAATTAGCAGTGGCTATTAAAGTTGGCCCTAGGCGAAAATGTAAGATTTTGGGACACAGAAGAACTATGTATATGTATGTAGATACATTTAGAGCAAATACAATTAATAATATGCAATAATAAAGAAGAAAATCGACTAAAACTCTAAGTCATAAATTTATTGTGTATCTAGTCAAATTTTTAAGGTAATCGTGTAATAACCCGCGAATATTATATATATACTATTAATAAAAATAGTACACACTACATAAATATTATATATGTATTATAATATACATATATTTAAATTTAAAAAATTTAAAAATGGCTTCGAAAATTGATTTTAAATTCAATACAATGTTTTGTTTAGTTATGGGCATAAACTAAATAAATATTATAAAACCAGTTATTAATTAATTGAATAAACTGTATATAATTGTATTAAATCTGCATCCCTTACAAAAATCCCTCTTTTGCTTCATGGAAGAAACCCCAATAATTATGTATAATTCGTCTTTATATGATATAAAAATGTTATAAAAAATACTCATTGGCATTATATTCACGAACTATATGTTAATCTAACAGGATTTATTATACTATGCAATAAGAATAATAACGCCACTCGATGTATGCTAGTCAATTTAGTTTAAATACAATTTAGAAACGTAATGCGAATGGAAGAATGATGAAGTGTGTGGTCATCTCTTTTTAGGCCCATTAATATATTTTAAGATATTTATGTAAAAAACAAACCAAGCAAATGCAATAATAAACTAGAAGCAAAAAGTAATTATGTAAGGTTCTTATCTATCTATGTTGCCTTATATGTATGTATATTTACACAGTAAACACAATTGAAAAATAGTTGAAACTACTTTTCCTTATTTCCAGTTTATATCCAGCAGGTAAAGTTCGAATTTTACAATGCAGTCGATATTTTCAGTATGTAGTTAAATGAATAGCTCTGCAAACACTCTTGCTGTGCTGATGCCAAGCCAATTTCGTGAATTCAATAAATAAATTTCATGAAAGGTGTGTGCATTACCACCATTTCTTGTATTCGGGACCACACCAAAGTTGACTAAGAATTCAACCTCAATATATAAAATAATGTGGCGCTGCCAATTGCCAATTGCTCTCTGTTTAAATTAGGTGGCAACGCCAACCGAAGAGGTGTACAAATTAAGCAAATTGCTGTTAAAACAGTCAAATGAACTTCCAATGGGCGACAAAACAAGAGATGTTAGATGGACGGATGACGAATACAATAAACCTTTTTAATTTTATTTGCTTATTAATAAACAGCTGACTACGCTTATATTACAGGGGTTAAAGGGGTATTCTGGTCTAGAAGCTATAGGCTTCTAGCATTTTTTAAAAAAAGATATAAAAAACAAGTAAGAAAACCTAACTTCGGTCGGAGCCGAAGTTTATATACCCTTGCAGATAATTTGTTACTTAT
>JAEIIU010056840.1:0-44055 GCA_018874675.1 Drosophila baimaii | reverse complement strand
AATTATCTGCAAGGGTATATAAACTTCGGTTCCGCCCGAAGTTAGCTTTTCTTACTTGTTTTTCATATATCTTAATTTTTTACGGAAATCCAGCTTACGAAAATTTAAGATAGAATTTTGTATAAAATCCTCATAACCTTGTGACTTTTACCCCTTAAAAATTCCTTGTAAATTGTTAATTTTTTCTCTTAAATGAATTTGGCAAACAATATCCCACAGTGCATCCACAGAGCAGTTCCTAGGCTGCAAAAAGTGCGGCCAAAAGTGTTTAAAAGCAATTCCGAATTTATCTTTATTTGATTAGATAGCCAAGCACTTTTTGGCATCCATAAATATTCATGGACTCCTCCTTCCCTCGATTGGAGGTGAGAGAGGGTGAGGGCAGGGGCACTTTGGGATGCCTTGACAGACTCCAAAGATTCCAAAAGAAGCTCTTGCTCAGACACTGATCCAGGACAGGACCTAGAACTCAGGTGCATTCAGGCCATCGAGCTGGATGACATCTACTCTCGACAAGGTCAAGGGCAAGCCGTGCTGAGACAAGGAGGAGCCGTAGAGGAGGTGGTCCTAGAGGCCCGCAACAAAGTGCCACTCGATAAATTGTCAGCCATGGACCGGGCGGGATCGGGCTTCTAAAGTTTGTGTGTCCACTCGGCCGGTGAGTGTCGCTTTCCGTTGCCACGTTGCCCAGATTTAATTTGATTTCGCCCCGGCATCTTCTAATGAGCCCATTTGGCATATGGATGCCTCCGCCTGACTCCTGCCCAGCTCCTGGCTCCTGGTTCCTGGCGGCTCCTCACAACGCGTCGAGTATCGGGCTGTAATTTGTTTTGTCCCCGCGCCCCGTCAGCTTCCTTTTCTCATTATCTGCGACCGAGACTAAAAATACTTTTGCTCAGTTTGGCGCGAGGGCAAAGTTTTGGCATTCCGACTTTTTTATCTTATCCATAAATCAGGACCAAGTTGAAAAGCGTTCGTCCTGCCTGCCTGCCCCAGCCCCAGCCTCCGTCTCCGTCTCCGTCTCCGTCTCCGTCTCGGTCTCGGCCTCGGGCGTCGCCGCGGCTTTCCATATCATTTGGCAGCAGTCGGAAATTAATCAAATTGACGAGGAGCACGTCACCAGGCTCAATTGCTACACTTCAAACAGGATTTCGCATTTAATGTGCTGCGCATCGCAGCGCAACACATCGCTGTGGCGCTCGGTTGGAAATGCTAATGGGAATGGAAGTGGAAATGGAAATGGAAATGAAAATGAAAATGAAAATGAAAATGAAAATGGGCAGTGCTGGGTGTGTGTGTGGGGCCAACCCTTGCCGCAAACTATGATCTGTGACGGACTGTGCAACTGTGCTGCAGGAAGGACATGGCGTAATTTTATCATCACGGTCCCGGCCAGACGATGAGTTAAGGAGCTGAGGAGACACAGCCAGAAGGACAATGACAAGGACATCACACAACTCAAGGATATAGTTGAGACACAAGGAAGCTGGGAAGGATAGCTGACAAGGAAAGGCAAGAGGGAACAAAAGTTTTCCAAATGAAGCGAACGAAACGCAAACAGAAAGATAAAAAACCTCAAAGAGATGCAGTCATAAATTTCGCCACGCTCCTTCGTCCTTTTTTTTCGCAACAACTGCGGATGAATGTGGCACACACACACACACACACACACCCACACACACACAGTCAGCCATGGCGAGTGTAAAAATCAAAGCAAAGCGAGAGGGCAAGGCAAACAACAAAACAGAGAAGCAAAACCCAAAATCCACGCAAATCTAGTGGAAAATTAAAATTTTGCCAATTTATGCGTGCGACAGGAAGGGGCGGTACACTGTAAATAAAATGAAGGAAATGGCTGTGACAAAAAGTAAAACAATTATTAATATAGGTAAAGAATGTTCTTAAATATTTGAATTTATTTCTTTTCGATTTTAAATATATTATAAGCGGCAGCAAATAATAAAGGCAAGCAAGGGCTATCATATGATAGAAATATGGAAATATGGAAATATGAATTTTATATTTTTTTTATCTTCCGTTTTAATATAAGATAAGTAAGGGAAGTTAGCTTTCCTTTCAAGCACTTATTGTTGTTAATCTTGTTTTTTTTTTTTTGCTAATTAAGCAATGGCTATTTGCTTGACGGTTTTTAGGGAGAATGATTAAGTTTATTTTCAATGAATCCATAGTTTCTTGATACTTTCAATATATGTATATATCGATGCAAATTTGCAAAAGTATCGTATGTCCTATGGTTTTCCATAAGACATACGATAATTTCGCAAATCTGCCACGATATGTGTTAACATATAAACCTGGGAACTAACATAATTATTACTACAATCTAATATAATGGTAAAAATATATAATACCCTCTGCAAGGGTATAAAGAGAGAGGAACCTATGTAAATGAATCATGGTTTTATTTTTAATTTTATTATTATGTTATATATATATATATTATATATTATTATTATTTCGTGACTTTTTTGGCAGACTCTTCCACGAATCAGAAGAGGGGAAGGAACTCTATATGTAGTTCAATATTGTTCTTAGTGAACTTTACTGTAAATCAAGTTTTACTAATAAATTTAGCTGGCAAAAAGAAAACTTGTGATGCAATTCTTCCAATTGGTTGCTTGGCCTTATTTATGTAGCTGTTTTTGCCTTATATGTGTGCATTAATTTCGTTAAGTGCAGCAGTGGCAGTGGCAGTGGCAGTGACAGAGATGGAGCAGGAGTGATAGCAAAGAGGCGTCACAAACGGCGAAGCATCTCGGTTAATCGCCGAGCAAGTGCTCAGCCCTTTTTGGTGGCGGCTGCCTGTCTGTCTGTCAGTCTGTCAGTCTGACTTGGCCACCAGATTCGCTGCAGCTTTCCAAAAATCGCGTGGCGTCTTGCCGCGCACGCACGTAACGGAAATGAGTTTACCTTTTGGCCTGGACGGAAATGAAGCTTTTAGCCGGAGACGTGCATGCACAGATGGCTATGCCCTTTGCGTGCGCCACCGAAGTGTGCCACGTTCCTTGCAGGTGCAGGTGCAGGAGAGGTAAGCGGGAAAGGCACACACAAGTGGTGACATTGCTAAACTGGAGCTCCCTTTAAGCCAGCTGCTGCTGCAAGTGTTAAACGCCTAATCTGTTGGCCTAATAAGTGGGAATTAACTCGAAGCCAGAGACTGGAGATGTTGAACCGAAATGAGTGAGTTATGGGGAGGAGAATTTAGTTGGCAGTAGTGCCTCTATAAGTGCAGCCATGCAGGGTACACTTACCCAGTACCGAGTGCGGCTTAAGACTTAAGGTATAAACATATATACAAAATCCCTCCCTCTCTCCGTTAATATTTCAGGAAGTTGGGTCTGGTGATGCTGCCTGATGGCTGCGGTTGTCTGGCTGTCGCATCCCGATCCGTTAAAAGCATGCGCTGCGACATCTTGTTGGCAAGTAATTAGCCATCGACGGTGGTGGTGGGGGCAGTGCCTCCACTCCCCCCCAACGCAGCCAAAAACGACGGCGATTTAACTCTTAATGCGTTTGTCAATGGCCAAAACTTTTCCGTTTTCCCGTTTTGCCGTTTTCTTGTTTTCTCGTTTTCATTTTCAATTTGCCTCGAACGTGGCGGCGTGGAGCGGGAGCTCCCCATTCCTTGATTTCCTCCGGCTCCCCGTATTATGTATGTATGTATGAACGCCGAGCTATCCGTGCATCGTCTTCTAAGCGGCTTAGACTATGGCCAAAGCCGGTACAGATGTCGCGCAATCCTGGATGATTTTGCTCCCTCTGACCCCTCTGATTCCCGATGCCTGACACCCCGTCAGCCCCGTCATCGTTTTGCTCCTCCTCATCCCCTCGTCCTTGTCCTATTTAATTATGCTTGTTGTGCTAATGAAATTGAATTCGTTAAGCAAAGTCGCTGTTTGCGCCCTAACTTTGTTTCGGCCAGTCATTGCTGGGAAACTTACAAGGCTATTCAGTCATCAATAGCACCTCCACCCACTCCCCACCCCAACACAGCAACACAGCACCACAGCCGGTGTCCAGTTCCGCCGTGAACGTGCTCCTGGCAAAGGGGCCTAGGAACACACAAACAATCTGCAGTATCGCATGTCCGTGAAATTTGCAGATTTTGCAGGTCTACCTTTGGCCTGAGTTTTCTAATTTTTGCCAGCAAACAACGCGATTTTTATCCCTCTCTCTCTCTCTGTATCTCTCTGTATGCGTTTTGGTAACGGCTGTTGTGTCCACACGAAGTGTGCCAGTTTCCCTTTGCCCAAGGCCAAGGCGGCTTTAAGGAAACTCCTTAAAGTTCCATCCTTTTTTGTTAGGTCTGACGGCGCCGTCTTGAGGTGCCATAGAGGTCGCCCGCTTGGAGATTTGGATCGCAGCTCAATTACAATTATATCGGCTCCCCTGGCGGACCTCTCTGACTTCTCTGACGCCGACAGTGGTCTGTCAGGCTATCGAAGATGCGAATATGCTAAGTGTATGCAAAGTGGCGTGACAGGAGATACGAATTTCGTTTCCGTTCGACTATGCTGCATACTTAGCGGCGCCTCTGACGGGGCACATTGAGCGAAGTCGCCATTTTCGGGGCAAAAAAAATAAGGAGAGTCCCTTTTATGGCTCTATAACATATCTGTGAATATTGAAAACAAAACGAGCGTTTTTTTAAACCATGTTAACATGGCGTATGAGTAATTTTTTTTTAAGTTTATTCAGGCATACAATTTATGCTTTGTTATTTCACAAACTTGTATTTATTTTTCAAGCTTCTCCTGCAGGGGTTCATATTGATGCGATGTATTAAAAAATCGCTAATTTATTTGAAATAATAATTAACCCACCTGGCGTATACGTACTTTTTATATATTATTTACGTTGAAGTACTTCGAGTTTTTTTTAGGCATACAACATCTCTATGACATTTCTAAAAAATATACAAAATCAAACACTATACATACCCTTTTAGAATATTAAAAATCTTCAACCAGCTAACATGGCGTATGAGTAATTTTTTTTGTAGTATTATTTATTCAGGCATAAAATGTAATGTATTATTTTGCTTACTCGTATTTATTTTTGAAGCTTCTCTTGCAGAAGCTCTTATTAATGGGTTGTACAAATTTATTATCAATTATATTTAAAATAAAAATTCACCTACCTGGCGTATGCGTAATTTTTTATTTTTTTTTTTATTATTTACTTTGAACACTATGAATTTTATTCCAGACATACAATGTTAGTTTTTCTCGTGACCAACAAAAAACGCTGTTTGTTTGCAAAACTCAGGAAAAAAATACACCACAAGGATATGATTTTGCCCAATGTGCATTGTTTGCTGCTGCGGTGGCGCAAAAAAAAAAACGAAGAGAATTTGAAAGGATGGGGCTAGCCTTGGACTGCCAACTGCCAGAGCCCGGGTTGTCCAGGTCCAGACACTCGTCTGGTCGCCGACAGCGAGCAGGAGCTGGAACTGAACCTTGAGCTGGAGCGGGAGCTAAAGCTGGAGCAGGAGCAGGACCTGGAGCAGGAGCAGAAGCTAGAGCTGAAGCAGGAGCTGTAGCAGGAGCTGTAGCAGGAACTGGAGGAGCAGGAGCTAGTGTAGCACCAGGCAGGACTATACCTTAATTTGAATTGCAAAGCGCTGCCAGTTGAAAATGCTACAAAAGCAAGCCCTGAAAGCCCGAATTCTGTACGAGAGAGGCTGAGGGTCTGAGTGGCATCCTGCGTACGCACTCCACTTGTCCTGCATATGCCAGATGCCAGATGCCAGTGGCAGAGCCGAGTTCATTTATACACACAAACACACACATACACATATAGATATTGTATTTGAAAATTGGCATTTTTATGGCTTGACGCTTAAATATTTAATATGCTACCCAATTTTTTTGGAAATGCGGTCACGGATACAAGTCGATGAGTGGGTGGAGGGGAGCACAAACATACATAGAGGGTTCCCTGAACCACGGCACCGGGGTCACTAAACTGTCTGCGTTGACAGCGTTGAGAGTCAAAGAATAAAAGGGAGGGTATCCCCTATCCCTGGCTGAGGCTGAAGCATGTGGCACCCCCTAGGGGCCAGCGCAACCGCAGGCTCGGCTCAATTGAGTAGAAATTGTGATTGCAGGGCAGGAATGGAGCAGTAGTAGCCCAGTATTTTTGGACCAAGACAACGACCCCGCAAGACACAAATACCAAAAGCATCTAGCCTGGGTGAGATTGGCAAGGGGGGTGGCCACCCATTGCTCGAGGGAATCCAGAAGCAATTAAAGTTTCGCCCAACTAAGACCATGATGTATGCTATGCATGCATAGAAATCTTGTTGAACTTGAAATAGTTGAATTTAGTTTTTGAAACCTGAAAGAAATTATTAAGAAATATATAATTATACTTTTGTGGAAAACCAAGCAGAAGTCGAGGCTTGATTTTATGCTTAAGAATTTTATGTTATTTTAGAATAATATTTGATGGCTTTAGTTCACATAAAGCTGTTTAATAATTCCATATTTCCTAACACTTAAGGCTTTCTAATTAATTAAAAACCCTCCAAGCAAATCTAAAGGCTTAGGGGAACACTTTTTCTGCTGTAAAAAATACACAAACTTACGCCCCAGACTTCAAGTCTAAAGGTCAGAGGAGAAGATGATGTGGTCTAGGGGCAAATTTGCATCATGGGGGCCACACACATACACAACGCACAAGATTAATGAGTCATGAGCCTGAGAAGAGGCGTGATGATGATGATGATGATGATGATGCTGCTGCCGGAGCAGTGCCCCAGGCATCAGTGGCTTCCACACACACCCATTACCGATCCGAGTCGGATTCCCCCACGTGCCAAATGGAATTGTTGCGTGTCCATGAGTCGCTCGGCCAGTTGGAGAGGAGAACCCCATGGCCCTTTTGCCTCCGTGCCGGGAAATATAAATAGACCTTCTTCATTGGGGGCGATTTGAGTAATGTTCCACGGACGCTTGGAGTCCGGGAGAGCACCAGTCATGGACTTCATTGCACTTTAGAAGTAATGCCCCAACGAATCCCCACCCCAAGTGAAGCCATGTCCAAGTCCATTTTTTTTTTTGTTTTTTTGAAGAGGCGTAAGTGCTTTCTATGCTTCATCTACCCCCCTCGCACGCGCCTTGTGAGAAATGCAATTATACTTCAGTGGAATTTAATTAAAATTTTACAAATTGCAGGCCCAGCAGGCTTCTTTTTCCCGTATCCGGAATTCATCTTCGCCGGGGCACACACACACATGTGCTGCCACTTGACAGGAGGCCTTGACTGCCTTCAATTAGCAGGGAGTCAACATCTAATTAACTTGGCCAGGGAGGGGGAGCGGAATCACAAGTCGCCGACATTTTGGTATCTACTTCCACCTCACAGTCGTCGTCGTCGTCGCTTTGCCCTGCGGGAGCTGCCTGCCTAGTGGCGACACGTGCCAATTGGCTCCACTTGTCAGCCGCCATAAGGAAGCCACATAAGCCGCTTACAGATTTAATTATACGCACCGAACTAAGCCCCGCCCTAGACCAGCAGTGGCTCCTGGTCAAGTCCGGGTGAACTAAGAGCTGGAAGCTGATAGCTGGTAGCTGGAAAGCTGTGGTTGTGGTTCCTCCCCCATCGATAAGCCATATGTGGCCTATTTGGCGGAGCTTAACGGCCACGCAACCCATTAAAAGTCACTCTAATGGGGGGATGATGCAAGGCCGGCCGACAGGTGTTGCTTAGAGCCTCCGGGCCAGGACCTGCATTATGCAGGATGCAGGATAAAGCCAAGGTTAATCGAATCGCCTCTTAAAAAATGCGCGGGAAAGAGAGACTAATTGATAGGGTCGCCAGAGCAGAGGAGGAGGAGCAGGGGTCGCGAGCTGTGACCACTAATTAGCTTACAGGCCAGTACACAAAGTCGGATGTTAATTAATTAAAAGCCGATTTGTCGGCACTCACACTCGCGGCACTCACACTCACACTCAGGCTCACACTCACACTCACACTCACGCCCACGCACTTGGCACTTGGCACATGGCGTATATCGCGCATACGCAGCGTGGGCTCAGGCCAAAATCTAGCGAATGCCAGCACCTGCTGCTGGCAGGATCGGGATCTTTGTAATGTTTGTAATAAAATTTCGTCTTAAAAATATGTAATCTTTATGCGCTGCACTTAGAGAAATAAATATGTACAGGAGCTTATAGATAAAAAGTACATAAAAGCAGTGCCCAAAAGGCAGTCTCCTTACTGAGTCCTCCCTGACCTTACCTTTCGAGTACAAGTTCTTCGATTATTCAGCTTCGAAGTCACCTCCTCCTTGTCTCTGTGTATGGACCTGGTCCTGGCTTTTATGGCCATTGCTTGGCCTGCTTATGCAGCTCTGTTTAAACATTGATAAGCGCCAGCAGGAGTGCAGGCGGAGGAGGACTTGGTCAAAGTTTTATTTCACTCTTTATGTACATACATTAATTTAATGTTGCCAAATATTGCACTTGAGTTTCGAGTCGTCGTCGTCGCCCGCCTCCCCATTGTTTTCGCCACGCGTGCAGGAAGAAGGCGAAGCGGGAGCAGGACTACCTCCTACATAGAAGACCAGCTTCCGTGGTATTTACCCATTCCGGAAGTCGAAACTTTGTGGGAGTGCGCGCGCGGAGAGTGGCCCGCATTTGGGATAATGACAACGATAACGCGGATAACGAGGACAGTGCCTTCGCCGCCCGTTTTCGCTGTCCCAGCTGAGCTGAGCTGAGCTAAGCTCCGTCGCAGGCTCCGGCACTCGGTCCTCGTTCGAACGGCTTTATTTTTAGCCAAGATGAAAAAGTTATGAATCGAATCACAAACAAAGACCAGAAGAGAGAGAGTGAGAGGAAGCAGGCATGCAGCAGCAGCAGCACCAGCTTCCTTATAAGTCCCGGGCTCGTGCTCGTGCTGGTGCTGGTGCTTGTGTGTGCCAGCCACAGGACATCAACAATGGCGGCGCGTGTCAACACACACAGAGGGAAATTGAAATGCACTTTGAGGGGCACGCCGGGCACAGGTGGGATAAAACCCGACGATTCCCTGGCAAGCAAGGGGACTGGGAGTGGCTCCTGGCTGTCAACGACGAAGGCTAAACGATTCCACAATTGCTCGGCACAGGCGCTGCCAGCACTCACACTAATCGCATTAGCGAGCAGGGCCTCCTTGACGGCTCCTCGACTCCGTGGCACCTCGACTAAGCTAAGAGAGAAGCTAGGCGGCAGTAGGGGAATCCTGTCTGGTTCTGACTTGAATTTAACTTTCCTTTTTTCACTCTCAGCTTTTTGATATCCTTGCAGAAGTTATTATGGACTTTGGAAGGGGGTTTTTTTTTTTAGAAAAAAGAATGGAAATCTGCATCGTATATCTTTATAAATAAACTCATTTGATGGTTAACCCTGAATCTCGAATTCCTGCTCAAAATGGAAGCTTGTTTACTCCGTCTCCCTTTGGCTTCCAGGAAAAGTATTATCCTCTGAGAATTGGCCTGACTTTGATTACTCTCTTCCGACTTGCAATGACAATGACTGGAAGGCACACCGAAACTGATCCCGACATGGTTTTTCAAATACCAGTTGGCGACACCTTGGCGTGACAAGGCGCCCGGGATGCGGCTGCTGCTGCTGCTGTTCCCGGGCAACCCGGCATCGGGAAACGGAACGACGATGGGCCACACTGTCATCAATCAAAATTAGAATCAAAGCACCCTTCGATGACACGCGTAAATGGCTGTTGTTTGTTTGTTTTTGGGTTTTGCTTCCCTGCGACGTGGGCTTTTGATGAGCTGTCATTTCTCCGGTGACACCTGAGTGGGCCTTTGTCTTCTCCGGCTCCCGTGGCTCCGCCTGCGCCTCCACCTGCCAGCAGCCCAGGAGCACCAGCACCAGCAGCGGCAGCATCACAGAATGGAATCGAAGGCCCAGCCCCAGGCCCGAGGGGTGCCTGCTGCCCTGCGCTCACATAAATTGCCGGCTTTTTCATTAATTTTGAGCCCGGAATTTATGACATTTGCCCGGGCAGGCCTCAAGCCTCAAGCTTCAAGCTAATGGCAACAAATCAGAGCATCGCATAATTTGGCCCTCCGAAGGCGGGCGGGAGGAGGGGACTGGTGCTTTGTGGCCGGGGCCCCGCTTTGATTTATTTCAGCCACATGTCGCACACATTGTAATTTTTTAGCAAAATATGAAAGCGAAATGCAAATGACTGCCATCACACATGAACTGTGGCACAGTGGGGCCTTTTCTCCTAGATTTTTTTTGGCAGGAAAAACTTGAACTTTAAGTTTTCTAAGAATTTATCTTAGCCTACATCTTATTTAGCAAGAGTTTGGAAGGGTTAAAAGGGTGTGATTGTGTTAATATCTCAATTTTATTCACTGCAGTAGAACCTATTGTGAAAAGAATCTTTTTATTAAATATAAACAGAGATATTTTCCCACTATTATAACATTTTATGCATAACTTAAGCCTTTTTCTTTGCGGAAATATCCCTTTAATCTTAACAATAAAAAGCACTTCATGAACTCCCACACTGCGTATACTCAATATATGTTCACAAATATTGAGTATACGCAGTGTTGGGTTCATGAAGTGTTTTTTTCCACGGTGCGGGCTCCATTCATAAAGATTTCAGTGCGTGTTGGCTAACAGGGCGGATGCGTAACGTCAATTTAAAGGGCTCGCAGCAAACACTGAGTGCGTGTGTGTGTGTGAGTGTGCGTCTATAGGATGTTGAAAGTTAGATGAGGGATATGTGGGAGGCGGGGGGGGTGGAAAGGGGGCATGCTGAAGGCCACCGCCACCACCACCACCACAACCAGACGTGCCCCGCCTGCCAAGCGGCCAGCTTGGACGCCTGCAAAAGCCTGTGGAATCGGAATTGGTATAGGAATCTGAATTAGAATGGGCTATATGGCTATGGCTCCCGCCTGATTTTCTCCCGCTCGTTCCGGGGGCGTGCACAAATATTAATCATTCCACCGCAAAACGCTGGCAAAACAGCAAAACAGCAAAACAGTAAACAGCAAATGGCAAGGAGCAAAAATAATACCAGACTGGGACTGGGAGTGGGAGTGGGTAGTGGAAGCGGCGGCACTGGACCAACATTTACCTTGGCCTGCCAAAAATAAATCCTGAGAAAAAGAAAACAGTTTACAAATGGCAGCCATGTCGCAAGTATTAATACCTTTTGCCAACAGGCTGCCTCTTATTTATAGACATGGCCATCGCCATCGAGTGGCGTGGACAGGAGGCGGCCCAAGGACCCTCTTTGGCGCCAAGCAGACCAGGCAGGAGGTCCGGTCTTGTTGAGAGCCGTGTTGCCAATTTATATTTCCTCGGCAAGCAGCGATGTAACACGGAGGAGCTCAGGGCTCTGATTGACAGACCTGGCTAAGCGCTTGTTGCTGGCGTTATCCTGGCGGGCATCCTGATTGCTCAATTAATATCTATCGGGGTCGGTCACCCTGGAAGCTGGAAGCTCTGTGAGCTGGAAGCTGGCCACACCAGTTGCCCGATGCCCGATGAATTATTAAGCGGACCCCTCTAATCCGGATAAAACGCAATCATTGATTGGAATGGTGGTGGCACAGGTATTTGCATAGGCATTCGCAGCAAGGACCCCTCAGCCCCTGGCCATGTGGCTAGGGGAGGAATCAATCGCAGGGCCAAGGAACTCAGTTAATTAACTGGCTAAGTGAGTGGTTTTTCCTCTCCATGGAATTTCCCCAAAAGCGGATTCCCGGAGATGGCCCTTCCAGCTGGCCTTTTCTTTTTTTTTTTTTCTTGTTTCTGCGGAGCTTGACGCGATTTATGTATTTAGAGCTAAAGGAAAGGAGCAAGGAGCTGGAGGCAGACAAGGAACCAAGACGCCAGCCAAGAGATTGCTCTTTTCAGCGTAATTCGAGTTTAGAGCAAGAGCATTAACTGGAAACAGCAGCGGCAAGCCAACAACAAAGGGCTCGTAAAATATTGCAGCAAGAAAAACAACAATGAGCCAAGTCAAATAAAAGTTTTCGGCGTTAAGGAGGAATTTCGAGCGAAAGCCAAAAAGGATTCTCGCCCAAGTCAATAAACCAACTGGCTGGTAGGTGGCACAGCGACTGTGGGTACTTTGGGGCCCAGTCGGTGTCCCGTATCCGGAGAAGGACCAGTACGCCCCGGAGGTCAGGCCTAAGCCGCCGCTTCATCCATCCAAGAGCACTGAGGAGCACTGAGGAGCACTGAGCTCTCACTTGGCGTCTGATATTGACTTGGGTCAAGAGTGGAGAATAGAGATGCCTAATTACTTGCCAGCGCAAATATAAAATTAACTGCCTAATGATATTTATTCAGAGAGCAAAATGAAAATGCCATATCATTAACGTAGGCCTGCCTGGCTGTCCTGGCTGTCCTTGGCTGGACCCGGACACCTTTAAACCTTAAACCCGGCAGCCTCGCCTGCCTGCCCCCCCGCCACAGATGTGGCGCTCCATTAGCCTCTTGGGCCGCAGTCCGCCGCCGCAGCAGCAGCAAAAATTTAATATCCATTTGTGCTCCGGCAAAATCCAAAGCATTTGCCATAATTATCTCCCACTTCCTGCGTGTCCGAGGCCGTGTCCGAGTTGTTGTCCCAGTCCCAGTCCCAGTCCTAGTCCTAGAGCCGTAGTCCTTTTGCGAGTCCCTAAGCCGGCTGCATGTCCCTAATGCTGATTGTGATGCTGAGCATAAGCAGACGGAGGCGCAGATGTCACGCCCACAGGGCTGCGGCGACACAACACAACGGCCGCAATTGAATCCGAGGTGCTCCTGCTGCTCCTGGCTCCTGCTCCCTGCTCTAGTCCAGCTGAGGATGGGAGTGGCACCGGTGGCATTTCGCCTCGGGCATCTTTAATGTCGGCTTGAGTCTAATTATGGTCGCGTTCTTTGGGACTCCGTTTCCACGTAACTCGAACCCGCTCAACTCTCACTTTTCACTTTTTTTCGCCAGTGCTGCCAACGCACTAAGAAGGCGGTAGAAGAGATAATATCTACAAAAATGTTATATACAATTTCGTTTTCTTTTTTGTTTTGTTCTGTTGTACACTTTTTGGGCCCTTTTTTTCATAACAATAAATACACTTGAAGTAGTCAAGTTAATTGCGATTATAAGCAACGATATGGGAAACGTGTCGTATGAGTAATTTTTGCATGGGTTTAAAATGTATTTAAATAATTAGAAGAGTACAGTTATGTGCACCACAAGCATGATTTTAATCGTTTATTTAATCGTTATTTATACTCGTTACTCTTTATTCTTACTCGTTGTTCTTAAGCGGTACTCTTAATGGCTACTCAGACTCGTTACTTTTAATCATTAATTTTAATCCTGATTTTTTCCGGATCCTTTTACTTTATACTTTTATTTGTAACATTTATTTGCTACATCCATTCGTTACTCTTAATCGTTATTGTTACTCTATATTTTTATTTTTGATCGTTATTCATACTCGTTACTCTTTATCGTTACTTTTCCTATTTATCTTACTTGTTACTTTTATTTTAAATTTGTATTCCTTACTTCCATTCGTATCTCTATATTGTTATCACTACTCGTTGCTCTTTCCTTCTTGTAACTTGCACTAGTTACTTTAGTTCGGTACTTTAATTCGTTACTTTATTTTGTTGCTAACATTCGTTATTTTCATTCGTTACAGTTACTAAACTCGTTATTAAATTTTGCCAAACCCATTAAGTTAATGTGTTCTTAAAGAAAACAGTCTTTTGGTTTGTAAATAAATTATTTTGTTTATTCCCAAAGCAAATACATATATTTTAAGAGATTTATTTTTAGTTAGAATAGATATTAAAATAAAAATGTAAGGAGGAAACAGAAGGCAGCACTGTTGACCCTTGCCGTTAAGGTTCCAGGAAAGAGTAAACTTGTTCCCAATTCCCATTGTCCATGTTCAACAGAACTTGGACTTAGTAGTGGCCTGGGTCCCCAGGTCGAAAGTTCGACTGCTTTGACATGATGACGCCTGGCCAAAAAAGTTTGTTGTCCCGCGAATCAACTTACCTAATGGCCAGCGCCAGCTTATGGTGCCCCCCCAGGTGTGAGGAGGAGGTAAAGGAGTGCGATGGCTGCTACTCCACTCCATGCCACGGGGACTGGCTCGGCCAACAAATGGATCGCGGGAACGAGCAGCTGAAATGGGCGATTAATTCATTATTCAGTCGCATTCGCCCTCATTATGCATTCACAGTGTATCTATCTATCTGTTGCTTTTCGGCATCATTACCAGTATCGCTATCAGTGTGCCCTGTGTATCTGTATCTGGAAATGTATCTGTAGCCGCGTATACATATATCTCAGGGCGGTGGAAGGGCCGCCCCCGCTGCCCATTAACCGCCTGAATTGCATTAACCCCGGGCAGGGCGGAAATCCACGCAATCACTTCGCAAAGTTTAAAACAACAACTGAGCCATAACAAATGCAAATACAATAATTAAAATTAATTAAAGCCCGAAAGTAAATAAATAAATGGACGACGACCCACGACGACGTCGACAAGGACGACGAGGAGAAGGACCATGTCCACCGCTCACCCGCGATTCCGGCAACTGTAATTAATGCTGCAGCATTATTTATGTGTATGCCCGGCGAAAGTTTGTCTTTCGCGGCCCCCGAAGAGTCAAATTGAATTAATCAATTTAGGGCAAATGTACTCCAGAAGCCAGCCGAAGACCAGCGACAAAGGCATTCCAACTTTGGCACTCGAGATGCCTGGCATGGCGCTGGAATGATCACTTCAGGTTCTCGGGAATGCGTTTTCCCCGAAAGATTTGCCAGCAGCGAGTGGAGTGTGGAGGAGAAGCCTGGTACTTCTGGGCCTCAGTCCTGCAACCTGTTGTGGCCACAAAGTCACGGACCACGCTCCACGCGCCATGCTCCTCGCTTTGGCGGCGCCCAAGAAACTGCTCGGGTTTCGTCCTCGAGTGGCGGTGAGTGATTTATAAAGTCGGCTCGGGGGGGGCGGCGGCAAATAAACGGCGGCAGAGTCTTTAAATAATGAGCCAAAGGTGTAAGCAGGTGGAAGTCGACGGAGGTGCCGGAGGTGCTCGCTAATTAAGTTGACAAATGTGGCCCCTTCCGTCGTCTCCCGTTGGCCTCACTCTCACTCCTTTCACTTTCCTTGCTCCGCGGGAGAGAGTGCCTGGCACTGATTATGGCCAGTTCCCAAGGGGAGACATGCAAATGATTCGCAGCCTGTGGAACATGGCAGGGCTTAATCATCGCGTTGGCCCCGAAATGTGTGCTAAAGGTTGCTAATGATAATGCTGATGGGCGTACATGGCGCCCAACAAAGAAATCCATGGCTTACCTTTTGTCCCGATGATAGAGTTGAAGTTATTAAATTAAAATACCTATTAAGTCAAGGAATTAATGAAAAATATAAGGTCTATATATAGCAGCTGCCATGGGAACACCGAAAATTGAACAGGAAAATAAATCGAGAATGTGCATAGATTTGTTATAACTCGACATATACCTACTGAATAGCATTCAAAAGGTAATATTCAATAAATTTCCCTTATTCTTAAACCCAAATTACAGTGAAGGAGTCATTTTCGATCCTATAAAGTATATATATCCTTGATCAGCATCACCAGCCGAGTCGATCGGAGCTTCCGCTGATGCTGATGTCTTCGCTGAGTCCTCGAAACCCTCATCTCAATCCCCTAAAGCCATTTAGTACACACGAATATCTCCGCAATAACCAAGTTTTGTATTTAACTGCTGTTGTCTTTGTCACGATGTGAGGGGGGAACAGGAGCCCATTTTGAGGGCCTCTCATCGACCTTCTTGGCGCTGCTGTGGAATTTCTTTTGCAATTGGTGGATGCATCTGGGATGATGTTCTGGTGAAACAATGGAGAGCGGCGGTGGGGCCAGATCGTGGCCAGCAGCTCTGTGGTTGCGGTCGAAGCAGGTAGGAGCGCATACGATGCCTTGGATTGGACACGGACGGCGTCTCTGTGGTCAGCAATTCCATGTCCTGCTTGCCGAAAGTCCACCACAATGGCCTAGACGGAGACTCACTCCTGTTCTACCAGTTGCTGGCCACAGTTACGAAGCGAAACTGTTGCCAGGTTTCGTTCCAATTTCCCTTATTTGATGTTGATATGCAGAATGAGCACGTCAGGTGTATGGCAATGCTGGAGAAGATTGCATGGCGGGATGAGGAGATCCCAAAGTAAGAGTGCTCGATGACATCCACCAGCTCGGGGCAGAGGGGCAGCAGCAGGCGCAGCGTATAGGCACAGTTCAGGGACGAAGAGCACCACATCGTCCTAAGGCGTCTCCAGATCGGCATCCAAGGACGCGCCACCAGGATTTGCATGCCTGAGGAAGGAGCTCTCGCAGAAGAGCAGTGCCTCCAGATCTTTCCTGATCATTCTCCCAAAAAACCATCAAGGAAATGGCCATTGCTTAATTAGCAAATAAAAGATAGAGAACAATAAGACCTTTATACCTATTATTTAGCATAATGATAAGTTTAACTTGCATATTATTTACATTTTATTATAACATTATTTTGTTTTTAATATACTCTTCATTTTGTATTATTTTATTAAGTCCCTCCAAATTCAGAATTTGTTGGTTATGGAGTTATGGAGTTTATAAACTGTGATTTCTCAACATCAATAAAATCAATCAAAATAAAATTAAGGTATTTAAAATTCGCATATTTGAGGCCTCATCAGAGGCAAATTGTTTATAGATATTTTGCCATTTTATTGCTATTTAATATTAATATAATTAATTTAATATTAATATAATTAAAATTAAATAATAAATAAATAATACTAGAGTTACGACCTGAAGCGAAGACCAGCAGCGCGTCCCCTCGACAACATGTTGCCAAGCGCTAGTGGGCGACCGTGGTGAGTTCGGCTCCAGCTTGGCAGCATGTTGCGGCCGCTGGGCGCCGGCTGTTGGCTGCAGGACCTCACAGGACTTGCCGCCGACCGCGTTTAGTGCTTCGCGAGAATTGCGAGGCGCCACACACACAACGCGGAACGCGACTCCGTGCTGCCGCTTTTCCTTTTTTTGTTGCGTGTTTCACGAAGTGCCGCGTGTGCGAAAGAGTCGCCTCCTCCGGAGATCGGAGCAGAGAGCAGAGAGCAGAGAGCAGGGAGCAGGGAGAGAGAGAGAGAGATTCGGAACCCAATCGGCCTCACGATTGACACCCTGCAGCGCATCCTGCGCCAGGCGCTGCCGCTGGCCACGGACGCAGTGATCCGGCTCAATGCCAGCCAGGAGCTCCAGGGCCAGGTGAATCTGGGCGATCTGCTCAACTACACCGGCGTGGAGCTGGATCTGGGCCTGGGCCTGGGCTTGGGCCTGGAGGCAGCGGCAGCGGCAGCGGCGGCGGCGGCGTCGGCGTCGTCGGCGGTGGACTCCTCCGGTGTTCCCGATCCTGGTGCCGCAACCGAACCGGACTCGTATCCATTCCGGACCAGCACCGCAGCAGCGCCCACGCCTCGGAACCGGAGTGTGGCCCGCGTGAGCGCCGATGTGCCCATCTGGGTGGTGCCCTGCTACTCGGCCATCCTGCTGTGCGCCGTCGTGGGCAACCTGCTGGTGGTGCTCACCCTGGTGCAGAACCGTCGCATGCGCACGATCACCAACGTGTTCCTGCTCAACCTGGCCATCTCCGACATCCTGCTGGGCGTCTTCTGCATGCCGGTGACCCTGGTGGGCACCCTGCTCCGGCACTTCATCTTCGGGGAGCTGCTCTGCAAGCTCATCCAGTTTGCCCAGGGTAAGTGGTGGCTCAGTAGGTCACTCCATTTCTGTCAGTCCCGCGTCCAAATTAGATTAGGTGCTTCAAGGCGCAAAATACTGTTTTCCCACAAGGTCCATCCAGTCCCAGTCCCAGTCCCAGTCCCCCACTCCCCATTCTCCAGTTCCCAGTGCCCGCAGTCCCGCCAGAAATGGTATCGCATCACAACCTGGAGCGCGTTCGCCAGCAAATCGTGTTGGCCAACATCCAGGAGCTGCTGCAGAAGATGTCGCGTCGCTGCTTCCGGGCGTGCATTGGCCAGCCGGAGCACGAGCTGCACTCCACGGAACGCGACTGCCTGACGGCCTGCATGGACCAGTTCCTGGAGTCGGTGCAGGTGGTATCCCGTCAGTACTTCCAGCGCCGTCTCCTCCAGCAGCAGCAGCAGCAGCGCCTGGCCTCTCCACCAGCTGGAGCGGCGGACGAGAAGCCACTGTGAGCAGGCCGCGGGGAGTGACTTAATTGAAAATTTAAAGAAGCGGACGAAGCGGGGGTGTGGAGCGCAGGGTCTTGTCAAAAGCCCCACTGACGTAAGGCGCATGGGGTTTAGCTAGTAGGGTTGTCCTCGTGGAGGTTCTTCAAAATATCCAAGTAGTAGTAGTGATCGGTAATTGGAAATCGATATTAAAATACAAAAATTCAAAGCCACTCTGCTTTTCTCTATGTGCACAGAGAGGGCAAAAGGGGGGATGAGAAATCGTGCTATATTTCACAAATTAATAATGGGTAAGAGAAAGGGCTTAAAAGTGCCTGCAAACAAGGCCAAAACCAGTTGGGTTTTCATCTGGAAATTCTTAGAAATGCGGGTACCAAGCCTGCGAAAGCCAATCACAAATTACTTGGTAAGGCTCAAGTATCGGAACCCAACTCTGGCACTTAGGGTTGACAAGTTCAGCTCTGAGCATTGGGGCTGCCAACTTCAACTCTGACCATTAGGGTTGCCAAGTTCAATACTGAACATTAGAGTTTACAAACTCACCTCTAACCTTAGGGGTACCACAATCAGTTCTGAACAATTAGGGTTGCCAAGTTCATCTCTGGTTGTTAGGGTTGCCAAGTTCAGTCTTGAAAATTAGAGTTTCCAAACTCTAATTTCTAACCTTTGGGGGTACCACGATCAGTTCTGACCAGTTAGGGTTGCCAAGTTCATCTCTGGCTGTTAGGGTTGCCAAGTTCATCTCTGGTTGTTAGGGTTGCCAAGTTCCACTTTGCCTCTTAGGGTTGCCAAGCTTAAAGAAAGAATAATATATTTTAAAACTCTCTCTAACCTTTGTGGATACCACGATCAATTCTTACCAGTTAGGGTTACCAAGTTCATCTCTGGCTGTTAGGGTTGTCAAGTTCCACTTTGCCTTTAAGGGTTGCCACAATCAAGTGTAATCATTAGGGTTATCAAGCTTAAAGAAAAAATAATACAGTTTAAAACTCTCTACTGTGACACGATTTAATTTTTGCCTTTAATTTTCTTTATATATTTAAAATAAATAATATTATAATTATTATTTAAATATTATGATATTTAGTCCATAGGAAATTGATATTTTTCCGCCCTTCTTAAGCTTGGCTAGGCCACTGACAAGTGGATATATGATATTATTTTCGTGCTATACACACACATTCATAACGCGTGTCCTGGAGGAGCCTCGGCCTGCCGGCCTGCCGGCCTGCCTGTCAGCCAAACCCATGCCAAGATGAGTTCAAGTTTACACACGTCTCTGGCGGCGCCTTTCCACGGAAAAAGCTTAGCTAACTTGCGGCTAACCGAAATTTAATAGACTTTTGCCGTCAGAAACAGACGGGTAGAAGTGCAAAGTTTTTCGATCCGGAGATGGAGTGGCATGTGCTCCGTGCTCCGTGCTCCTTGGCTCCTTGGCTCCTTGGCTCCTTGCCTCCTTGCTCCTTGTGTTTGCTCCAATAAGCCACAGTAGCTGACCATACTAAGTATTTTTGATTGCACGCTTATGCACATCGGTTTTCCACTTACGGAAACTGTCTTCCATCGATTTTACGCACAATTTCCGCGCTTATTTATGGCTTAAATCATATTTCTTTTTGGAGAAACGCACACACACCCACACACACACCCACACACACACTAAACGAGTGCGCATCCTTGGGCCACTTCACATATTTGTCGCCTGCTCTCGGTTGTCAATGGCCGTACTCGTATTTTATGGCATGGAGCAACAGCAGCAGCAGCCCGCAACCCGCATCCTGCTCCGAGGAGGACGAGGACGAGGACGAGTACCCAACTAACGACTGTCGTTTTGGGTTCCTCGAGGGTTCAAAAGATTAAATATGCCCACACACACACTCGCACACACACGCACACCCCGCACACCCTTTTCACCATTTTAGTGTTCGCCCTTTCTCTCTCTCTTTAAAAGCATTTAAACTCAAGGGCTCGACCCGACGGAGCATCAGCGTCCGTCCGGCTGATAGGAAAGGCACGCTTGGCGGACATTAATTGTGTCTCCAGCTGGGGATAAGGGTGTGTGAACCGCACCGGACCGGTGATCGAAAAGGACCTTGAGTGGCGAGCACAGAGAGAGAAAAGTGCACACACAAAAGCCAGCTGCAATTTTCCATTTCCCAGAGAGCAGCATTGCTTGAGTTGCTTCTGGTCTCTCTAGTTTTTCTCTCTGTGTGCCAGAGGGCTGCCCAGAGTGGAGATGACCCTGACACCTGTCACAAAATCCTCATCACCATATCTGGGCATCCGCATCAACAGACACCAGCAGCAGCTTCGGGCACTTCATTAAGCTCCAGTTCCGCAGAGAAGCCAAAGGTGGTGAAGGATGGACCAGGGGTGGACCAAGGTGACCTGGCATTAATTTGCTTATTTCATCAAAGTGCATGCCAAACGACATTCTAATTATCCGCGCCATGTCCTTGCGGCGGCAGTCGACAGAGCATCTTGTGTACATATTCTCGCCATGCAAATTAAGCTCCTGCTTGTTTTCCTTTTGGCGGGGCAAATTTCCATATGCACACAGGGGCTCCATAATCGATCCCGGGGAGATGGAGCTGGAACAAGAGCTGGAGCCGGGGCCTAAGCCTGAGCAGCTGGAACACTTAATTCCCGTTCCTAAGCAGCCGGGAATTGCTTTTAAGCATCGCAATATTGCAAAAATCATTCCGCTATGCAGCGTCACGTCGCGTTTTCATTGTGCCACGCGTCCTGCCCCAGGTCCTGGTAATGTTTCTGCCCCTGCTCCTAACTCCTTGCTCCTTGCTCCCAGCTCCTTGCTCCCAGCTCCTTGCTCCTAGTTCCTTGCTCCTAGCTCCTGCTCCCAGCTCCTTGCTCCTAGCTCCTGCTCCTTGCTCCTTGCACTTTCAAGGCTTGTTTCCGCTTCCTGTGCCGCCCCCTTCATTCTGGGTAATGTTGTTTGTCTAGCTGCAAGTTTGTTTTCGGGGCTGCCGGAAACTGCTGGCACAAGAAGGGGCATGCTCACCGATGTGCCTGGCATTCATCTTTCAGCCCAGTTGAGTTGTGTCGACGCCCCCGCACTAACTTATTAACAACATAATAACAATGGCGGGCAAACAAGTTGAGAGCTCCACACACACACGCTGGCATACACACGCCAATTTGTTGGGCAAACACTTGGCGTTGTCTTGGCACCCATCTCAGCCTCCATCTTCATCTTCATCCCCATCCCCATTCCCTTGCCCATTCCCATCCCCATCCCCTTGCCTTTGTCCTTGCCCGGCGGCCATAGCCTCGCCCTCTCGCATCTGTTGCACGGCATCTCGTCTTGCTCGTAAATCTGTAAATGTCATCGCTGGCGGCTGGCCGAGCTGTCGCCCCAATTTATGACCATCATCATCATCATCATTGTCCAAGCCACGTCTGGGTGCAGCGACTGCAGCGACTGCAGCCTTCTCTAGGAGCGCCAAGTTCTAGTCCCTGATTTATGACCGCAATTATGATGCATTTTTGTGGCCGCTGCCAGGTAATTGCAATTACCTATGCAAATCCATAAGGGGGAGCCTGAGCAGGAAGCCTGATTGATTGGGTCCAGTCCTCTAGGAAAGGCTTCATTTTAATTGGAAGATGCCGGCATCGCCCCAAAAGAAACCCCGCACAAGTGGGGCACACACACATGCTCCCTCTCAAAGCGGAAGTTAAAAAAGGTCAAAGCCTGAAGAGCAATTAACATTTATTTAAGTTCTTTACCGTTTTTACCTTTTCTTTTTTCCTACAAGTTGTGGTATTTATAAAAATAATAAGAAAAAAGTTAAGAACTATATATATATATATTTTTTGAAGCACCAAAGTTCTCTTGAGAGCAGTACAACTTAACGTATGTAATTGCTGCTCAGTTGCCAAAGGAGATGTAGTTGGGGTTTGGCGACTTGCCAGTGCCGCCACTGCACTTGTTGCCCTAACCTAGATGGCCTTGAACCCTGACCCCCCTCCAGGGGACTCCCTACCGGGCCCGGCTGTCCAGCTGTCGAGATATCCTGGGCGCTGACAGCTCAGCAAATTACTGATTAATTGAATTTTTCCATCGTCGCTTTGCTTTGTTTTTGCTCTGGGTTCTGGGTTTCTTTGGGTTTTTTTTTGCTTCTCCTGGTTTCTTGGCAACACAAATCAGAGCACGCCGCGCGACATGGCCATTAATTAGGCAAGGGGGGAGCAGGAGGAGCAGGAGCAGGCGGCGCAGGAGGAGGAGAAGTCTGGCCTGCAAGAACTGCAACTTTTTCTTATTTTCAAGAGGGGACCCGGCGTAATGAGCAAGGATATGCGAACGGGGCCAACATAATTGTGGCATTAAGAGCCTGCGGCATAAGTACGCAAAATGGAACGAAATAAAAACTAACCAACTTTCGGTGGCAGCAATGGCCTTAAGCCGCCTTATTTACGCTCAAAGTTGGTCTGAAACGAGAGCCACACTCACTCACAATCATGGGACTCGTCCTGTCACTTTATTGCTGAAATAAACACACACAAATACACAAATGTCTAGCAAAAGCGTCATGATTATATATCCCTATTGATTTTCAATTATTTAAATTATTCTTTCATTTGCCACTAAGCAAAAAAAATCGAATATTTCCCATTTAAACATGGGTTTTGCCAGCCGGAATTTACATATTGCCACAAAAGAGGCCAAAGGTGAAGTGTAAATGGAAATGCAAATGGGAAATTTGTGCGACTCTGTTGCTCTCCCCATAAAGTTTTCTTTAATTGATGCTGCCAGTATATAGCCAGGATATGGCCAGTTATTTGTCATGATTATAAGCAAAAAAAAAAAAAAAAAATTAAAATGATATTTAATGCCATTTGCGTAAGTATGTACTTTCTCTTTGGAGGCCAAGTTTGAGCTGAATTAATGTCTTGAGGGGCCATGCCGCTGGCGCCACAAAAGGAAAACAAATGAGAGGTGATTTTTCATGTTCTTTTCTTTTTTTTTTTCCACCTTGCCCAGTCCTGGGAATTTAACCTGGTTTATGTGCAACATGTAGCAGGAATGCAGAGCTGTCACCTGCTGACCAGCTTACCCAGCTCTCCTCCAACTCACCTTCTTCGTCTTCATCTTCCTTGAAACCGCAACTTATTTAGCAATTTCTCGCTGGACAGGACATCGCCCCTCAAAGTCCATGGGAACCATGGCAACAATTATGCCGTGTTTAAGTAGCCCTCAACCTGAAAAGGCATGGCCTGGACAAAAGCTTGTTTATTACCAACCAAGTTCCGCAATACAGATTGTGGCCAGGCCAGGAAGAGCCACTCCTGGAGAGAGAGAGCAAAATAAAGAAAGAAAAGCTGAAGGAAAAAATGTTATTGCTCGAATGCAATTTTCACTCCGTCTCACTTTATATCCCTGCCAAATCAGAGCTCCCAGTCCCTGTCACACCTAAGGCAGTAAACTCGTCGTCGACTGTCTGACAAATCGAGGAAGGTAAACAGGTCAGCTTCGGGGACAATGGAATAGGTAGCTAGCTCCTGGCTTTCAGCTAATAGCTACCAGCATCCCTTCTGCCAGCTTCCCTTCTGCCAGCTTCCCTTCAACCAGCTATCCTTCTGCCAGCTTCCCTTCTGCCAGCTTCCCAGCTCAACTTTGGTGACACTTTTCCCTGCATTCGTAATCAAGTTCTCCGGGACCGGGGAAAAATGGTGCACTGCAGCTTGCATTGTTAATACGCGACTTGGGCCAGGATTGACGAGGGAACTTTGACTCCTTGTAAATATTCTCGAAAACTTAATTTCGAAATGACTTTTCCGCCGCACACACAAGAGAGAGTTTTCTGCTAAAAATTCCCAAGCCAAGAGCCAAATACCCGTGCATGCTCCAGCTTCATTTCAAAAGCTTTTCTCTGTTCCATAACTTTGTGAGTTGTTCTTTCATTAAACTAATTTTCCCAAAGACTTTGTCTGTCCTGTCCTCTGAAAATTGCATTTTCCAGCTGGCGGGGTTTTCTGCAGCTTTCTTTCTTTTCCTAATAAATTCAAACTAAGTATCGGACGGAGGGGCATTGGTTTCCGGGAAGGCTTGTTGTGTGTGTGTCTGTCTGTCTTCTATTTGTTTCCAATTAAAATGCAAAGCCCCTGAGGGGGGGTGGCTACGATGCCTCCTGGTACTTACCCCTTCCGGTTGCCGGTTGTGCCTTCTGCCAGCTGCCACGATCTGCCAATAGCTGTGTAGGACATTTTAATTTGTTGTGTTTTACAATTTCCCTACAAATTCATTTCGATTGAGGACTTTGCTCGGCTGCTCCACCCGGTTTATGGCTCTTTTATGCCACCCACACACACAAGACTGGAAAAGGTCCATCCCCAGGCCATGCTCCGGCAGTCATAACTTTCCGTATCAATACGGGAAAACAATGGAAACCAATTTTTTTTATATAATTTCACAATTTTGCCAAGGCAAAAGTTGAACCAGAACTCTCAGCGAAGGGGGAGGCAGAAAAAAAACAAATCTGCCGGCAAATCGGCCAGCTGATACTCCCTGTCCATCATCCACGGGAAGAGGGTGTGGATCTGGCAGATACTTTTTTGCTTTTTCAATCTTGCGTGCGTCGCGTCGACACAAGCAAGCAAAAAGTTTTTGCCCAAAAACGTTTTTTATTGTTGTCTCAAATTTGGAATTATTTTTATTGAAGACTCAGCAGGGATGCGGGCTAGCGGGCTAGCGGAGGCCTTGAGGAGGGTCAGGAGATACAGGCTACAGGCAGGCCGAGGTCCTGACGAGTCCATAAAAATCCACTTTCAGTTATGGCTGCGAGTTATGTAACTGGAAATGGCAATGAGTGGCGGACAGGGGCAGAACAGGGACTTATTGTCATTGAGTAGCGAATGGGCGCTAAATCAAAAACAACGACCAGAGGGCAATCCAGAATTGGATGTGGATTTGGATGTGGATGTGGCTCTGACTGGGACTGGGACTGCGGTGCGAAATTGAAATGGCCCGTGTATCCTGGCTACATACATACGAGTATATGTATGTGTGTCGATTTGCATGGCCCGGCTTAAAGTCATTTCCAATTTGATAACAATAATTTATGGGGCTGTTTTGTGCTGCAATTTTGCGCATATAAATTACATTAAATATTTACGCCAGCCGTGAATATAAGTGCGAATCTGATGTATCCGATTTATTTGCCCGAGCCGCGCACTCAGTTCAAACACGCACTGCGAGGAGGAAGCAGCAGCTCGCCAAATATTTGCCAGCGAAATGAAAATCATTTAATTCCAGCATCGAGGTGGAATGTAGTTGTTTCTGGTGGCTTTACTGTCGGTTAAAACAAGCTAGTTTAAGGCTGAGATTTAATCCCCCAGAGGTGAAGGGATAACAGCGACTTTACAGCTTAACACAAAGGTGTTAACAGGAAATGTTGAGAGTTACTTATGTACATAATAGTTTAAATAACCCCAAAATGCTAGTTAACTGGTGGTTAACTGTGCAAGAAATATTAACAGGAACCTAACAAGAAACCGAATTTGTTTTAGAGCCTTAACTCTCGGTTAAAATTAACAAGCATTAGTGCATTAGTGCAGACCTGTTAACCACTGGTTAAATGATAAGAGTGGCTGTAAAGCGCACAAAATGTGCTGTTAAGAGCAAAAACAAGAATTGCTTTTAAGAAATAGTAAAAATAGTAGTAAGGTGTAATTTTCTCAGCTTAAGAGTTAAGCTAATCATCAAGAGAAATAACAAGTCTTAGTTAACTGGAGGTTAAGAGTGCGTGAAGATATTAACTGGAACCTCAAGCAACTAATACCAGAAAAGTGTTGAATAGAATTGTTTCTATTGACTTAACTATCGGTAAGAATTAACATTCTAATTAATGTGGCAAATTTTATAAGCTTAGGTTAAATGATAACCGTCACTGTTAAACTCCCAAAATATGCTGTTAAGAGCAAAAACCAGAATTGCTTAGATTAAAGCAGTGTGGAGCATCGTTTGTTCTGCTTAAAAGTTAAATTATTCATTACAAATAACCCAAGGTATTAGTTAACTGACGTTTAGCTGAGCGAAAGCTACTTTTTAACAGGAACACTACAAATTAGTACCAGAAATGTGTCATGGAGATTAACTCTTTGAGCGCCCCTCGCTGCTGTTTTTAATGTCTATGGAAAATCTATGGACTTAAAGCACATGGCAAGCAATTAGTTATGATAACGCGTTGTGGTGGCTCCTCCATAACGGAGTCCAGGTCGAGTCCGGAGCTGGATCCCACTCCTCTCCAAAACGATGCCTTGTTAACCACTGTTAATATGATTTTTCTTAAGTTACAGTCATTAAAAAAAGGGTAAAACACATACAGATGGAGAAGTGTAATGCAGTTCACCATCGAAACTGACTGCAACTCAGTCGGCGGTGCCCAAGCGGTCAGCGTTTTTAATTGGTACTCAAATTTCCATTTGCTTTAACTTCTGAGAGAGTGCGGTTAAGGGGGCGAAATTATATATTCATATTCACATAAAAAAAAGGTTTATACAGCGATGGATTTAAGTATATCTTAATGTATGTTCCCAACAATTTATTTGAATATTAAGCAAAGCAAAAGTTGTTGCGAAGAGTGCCCTAGAAATTCACAAGTCGGAATTACGTGACAAGTTGTCAAATATTACGCTGAGAAAGCATACTGACAAAAGCAGACTAAGACCCCATCGTAAAGCAAATTAAAGGAAGCCAAAACCAAACGAAAAATAATTATTTAACCTTAAACAATATTAGAGTGAGGTAAAGTTCGCCGCTGGCCCTGCTTATTTAGATAAAACAGCTTAATTTTTGTGTGTGTTTTTTTTTGTGTGTGCGCTCACAAGACCGCCACTCGAGGACGACTTCGTTTATTTACTCTCCCTTTGCCGTCGAGATGTGGACTTAGATGTAGGTGCAGATGCGGTTTGGTGCAACCGGAACGGTCCAGGCAAGGACGGAGGCCAGAGAGGTGGACCCAGGTGGATGTCGGACAGTTATGCCTTTGCGGTTGTTGCCTTAATTCAATGTAGCTCTCACAAACGAACTCTGGTTAAATTGCAGGGAAAAATAAAGAAGAAGCCCCCGAAGGGAGACTCTGAGGAAGATCGAAAAGCAAGTAATAGCCGTGCAAAACTACGGCGCCAGCTGGTGGAAGTTGGGCGGCAACCCGACCTGCACAATTAGCTGTTATGAAAACATGAAAGTTCATTTTGTGCAGCATGAGAAGCCGGAGTAAACTTTACATGGGTCTCGGCCCCCCCGGAAAAGTCAAGTGCGGCCAGTCATTGTTTGGGGATGTCCAGGGTTTTTGCACAAAATCATTTCAGTTCCGGGCGGAAGGCCGTGGGCGGCCATAAACAGCTGGCAAATGAGGCGGCCGGACGGATGGATGGAAGCTATTTTAATTGCAGACCTCAAAATGTCAAAGGTGGCAGACCAATGGCAAAGTGGTTAGCTAATGGCCCAGGGAAGCCTTACTTGGCTCAAAAACTACATAACTTTTTTGGGGGGGGGGAAGGCATGGCATGGCTCTTAGCCGGAGGAGGTGTTGGATTTTCCGTTTGAAGGCCTCGCTTTCGTTTCATTTTCCATTTTCCCGACATCCTCGCACCATTTGCAATTCCGAAGACCCCACACTCACACACATGGCAACAGGAACCGCATACATAAAGTTATCCTCGCCCACACACGCACACCCTCGCACACCCTCGCACACCCCCGCACACACTCCCACACACACACACATGGCCAATGGCCATGTCTCTTCTGCATGAAAAAACCATTTGAAGTTTGTCACTCGAACACGCACCACTGCAGCCGAGTGGGAGCGAGCCACAAGGGAATCCGGCCTAGGTCCGGCCTGGGTCCGGTCGGGGTCCAGCCTGGGTCTGGAAGACCAAAGCTCATAGTTAGGCGGCTTTGAGCACCTGAGATCCCGCAAATCGAATGTGGACACTGCACTGCCAGCTGGGGACATCCGGCGCAGCTTAGCCTGTTCCACAACAGAGACACCATAATCCTTGGAGGCCTAGGAGGTGGAGGAGCACAGATCCAGGTGCGATTATCGCAGGCAGAGCTGAGCTAGGCCCGGCTAGAAAATTAGCCAAGTTAAAGTCAAAGCGGTTCTCGATCCAAATGCGAATCCCATTACCCACTATTCACTTGGTATTTCTCAGGCTTCCTGCCCCCTTCTAGTGGGGAGAATCTATGCACTTAAAGAAAGTGAACAGGATATAGAAAATCAAGAAGGTAAAGGCCTTTGGGATATGATGATATTGTAAGCAGTACATAGCTCCTCCTAATGATATATTAAACCCCATAAAATATGTATTTATACATCGATCTTTGTCGAATATAGATACATTTTTGATATATAGATATTTTCTGCTATTCCTAGTCGGATCCTGCTTATTCTGGCCACAAGTTAGCCGAACTAAGCCCTGCCAAAAGCCCTTGAATAGTCCTAACTTGGCTAATTTGATCACATTCAGTCTCCTATTGATATCTATTTGACCATCAAAAGGATAAGAAACCAAATATTTTACATTTTAATGTCGAAAACAGAACGAAAATCGATTACATCTCTTTTTTCTGTCCCTGTAGGAGCTGCTGGCCTGGCTGGATGGGTACGAGTATTTGTGTTTCATTCATTTCATTGTTGGCGCACGTTGCGGTTCGGTCCGGCTTCTATTTTCAGTATTTCCATAAAACTTACATTTTTGTGTTGCGGACTCCGGGACTCGGTTGGGAATCACCGAGCCGTGCTCCGTGGTCCATGGAGAGCGGGCAGTGGGTTGCGAAAAGGGTGCGTATGGAGGAGGAGGCGCGCGCGACAGAGCTAAATTTAATTTTGTTAATGAGCTTTGCCTGTTTCATCAGCTCGTGGTGGTGGCCCATGTGGCCAGGAAACCCGAAACCCTATCCCAGCATCCATTCACCGAGTTATGTGTGTGTGAGTGTGCGGGTGTGTGAGTGTGCTTTGGCTTTTATTGCGCCATTGATGGCGGTGGCGGCCAGCCGGATTAAGTTGAACGGAACGGAACGGGAGGGGTTTGGGCTTGGGGTTTGGGATCGGAATTGCGATTACAATTCAAAATGGCAAATGGCGGAGTGGCCGCCATTTCTATGAGCACTTGGGCAGCGTTGATTGAATGCGCCGGCCCCTATCGCGCGCCGTTTCCCCCCAAAAAACAAGTTAGCAGTTTAATTATTCCGGGGACGGGCTCTCCGCTGCCACTTCCGCTCCTCCTCGAGGACCCTAATGAAGTCGTTGACCAAGCGAGACAATTGCCAATGAGTGGGAATAAAAGTTTATGTGGGGGAACGAATGGCGGAACGACGGTGGCCATTAATATTGAGAGCCCGAAGCTTCAGTGGGCGGGGGGGAGAGGCGCCTAGATTGGCCATATTTATGAGCGATATCTAATAGCTGCGAAGATATATATTTGCAGGTGTGTTGGGTTTGTATTATATACCTTATCCCCCTCTTCCGTTTCCTTGCAGCCGCCTCTGTGGCCGTGTCGTCATGGACCCTAGTGGCCATATCCTGCGAGCGCTACTATGCCATCTGCCATCCGCTGAGGTCGCGCACCTGGCAGACCATCAATCATGCCAACAAGATCATTGCCATCATCTGGCTGGGCAGCCTGGTGTGCATGACGCCCATAGCGGCCTTCAGTCAGCTGATGCCCACCAGTAGACCAGGTAGGAATGGGGATTATTATGATGGACTACTAACTGGGCTAGGAAGTAACCCAATTTATGTTTGCTTGATTTTCGACAGGCCTTCGCAAGTGCCGCGAGCAGTGGCCGGCGGACAGCCTCAACTACGAGCGGGCCTACAACCTGTTCCTGGACCTGGCCCTGCTGGTGCTGCCCCTGCTGGCCCTGAGCTTCACCTATCTGTTTATCACCCGCACCCTGTACGTGAGCATGCGCAACGAGCGGGCCATGAACTTTGGCAGCAGTGGCCCGGACATGACCCCCGGCTCGGGTTCCGGCTCTGGATCCGCCATGATGGTCGGGGGTCCGGGCAGTCAGCGGCGCGCGAACGGAAGCCATTGCCAATCGTTGGACACGATTGTGTCGCAGCAGCAGCAGCAGCAGCAGCAGCAGCACCATCCGCAGTACTATTACGGTGAGTGGCTTTGGAAATTCACATTTAAATGTAAGTTTACGATACGGGTTAGGGGTTTTTATTATAGAATAAACTCTTTACTTTCGACATAATAAAGATTATCTTTGCTGGATGTGGGCTGTGGGATTGAAATCAATTGAAAAGCCGCCTGAAAGTATGCTCTGAAATGTGGTAAGGGTGGGTATGCGTGGTTTTTGGAGAACACACTTGTGGGCTTTATTATACCCTTGCAGAGGGTATTATAAATTTGCCATGATATTTGCAAAGCAGTGAAGGAGTTATCTCCGACACCATAAAGTATATATATTGTTGATCAGCATCACCAACCGAGTCGATCTAGCCATGTCTGTCAGTCCGTCTGTCTGTCTGTCGGTTTATTTGCAAACTAGTCTCTCAGTTTTTGAACTATCGGGCTGAAACATTCAGGGTAGTCTTATATCTTTTGCAAGCAGTATATATCTGGGAACGGCCGGAATCGGACCACTATATCATATAGCTGCAATAGGAACGATATGGAAAAATGTGCATATTTTCGGAATTTTTCAAGATATTTGAATGAAACGTAATTTGTGCTCCTATTATATAAATACAGCTACACTTTAGAAATTTCATGGAAATCGGAGCAATATTTCACATAGCTGCCATAGGAAAGATCGGTCTAAATTCATATTTTACATATAAAATTTACATTTTGCATACATTTTACATTATACATGTTATATTTTATCAAAATCTGTTACAATAACTAACAAATTATCTGCAAGGGTATATAAACTTCGGCTACGCCCGAAGTTAGCTTTCAATTGAGCAGTTAACATTGTATTTCGATCCATAGAGTACAAGGATAATTAAAGATACGGCTTAAACGGGATAAAGATAGCAATCCAGAAAAGTTATATCTTTCGCTCTATGTTAAGGACCCCTTCCAGGCAACCTTGAAGCCTAAATTTAATACTTTACCCAGGGAATTAATGTACCTGGAGTGATCTGTAGGATAAGGTGGTGGGTTTTTCATTTACTTATTACTACATTTTGTCAGAAAGTTTGGATAGTTTAAGGCTTTTCTACGAATTGATATATTTAATTCATTATCCACAATTGTAATTGTAAATAAGTGTTAAATAGTGGAACACAAAACCAGTTTTTAATATTATCTTAACAATTAGCTGGACCTTCCTATTAACTAAAAAAGAATTAAGAAAGTGCTTTAACCTGCTTTAAATCTGCCATTTAACCCCTTACTGTGCGGGTCAAAGGGTTTTGGTGCCGCTAGCTTTATTAGTTGCCACTGCTCCCCGGGGGGAGGCCATTCGGGATTAGTTCAATGGCTGCGCTTCTCCAGTCGACTTGCCCGCCTGAACTGCGTCACACACAATTTGCACGGCCAAGTTTGACACGCACGAAGTGCGGCTCTCGCGGAAGCCAGAAGCTCCTCCAGCGAGGAGCGAGCCAACAATGTGGGCTCCCTTGGGAACCCGGGGAAGGGAGAGAGAGAGCATTTTCACTTTCATTTGCATTCGCATCGACGGCTTTAAGAGCACTCCCCGTGGCTAGATGGCGGGGCTTTGGATTTGGCTTTGCCACTGCCCCCATCCCACCCCGCCGCCACCGTTCCGTGTCGTCCTGCAGCAGGCAAAGGAGTGGCAGTGCCTACGCTGTGAATGCTGTGAATAATCCACAGATTATGGACGCGGAAATTCAGGCAGCCTGCGGCTTCTCAGGACTCTCAAATCGATGCGGCTAATTCGGCTTTAATGCGGCCTTAAAGCACTATACATTGTGTACATATATACTCGTATATATTCGAATGATATTCGAGAGAGAGAGTTGTCTCTGGACTCCTCCAGGCAACGTGACGTGCTTGATAAATGCTCACTCAGAGCAGGGAGCGGCGGGGAGTGGGATGCAGGGAGCAGGGAGCAAGGATCTCGAGGCACACGGAGCATGGAGCACAGTACACGGGAGTCCCCGTGGAAATCACACTCAGCCTCTGGCACACTCGTGTAACCGGCAAAGCGTTCTTTCATCTTGTCCTACACACTCTCCCCCCTCGAGCTCTCCCTCTCTCTCTATCTCTGTCGCTGTTCCAATTAAACTCCAATAGATGAGGAGGAGCCGGGAATGGAGCTGAGAGCAGCGCTCGTTGGCGGGTCCCGGAGCGACTCATTTGCATGAAAGGGTTCCACATCAAATCCTCTAAAGATGCCGATGACGCAGGTCCTGGTAGAAGCGCATTAGCATAGAGGCCTCCATTTCCGGGGCGAACTGATTCATTTCGCTTCCTGGCTGGCTGGCTGGTGGTCTGTCGATGGCTGACCTCGACAGGACACACTATCCAGTTTGGTATCTGCGAGGACCACGTCCTGACCTGACCTGACCGAACCGAACCGAAAAAGGTCAATTTAAGTGCCGTAAATTATGCAGGGAACGGGCATTTAAGCGCTCGTTAAAGGCCGTTATCCTGCGAGCTCGCAGGCTCCGTAAATTCAAAGCAGGACTCATTTTCACATACTGTCGCCCGCCGCTCGTGCTGTGTGACAATAAATTTGATTAAATTTTAAAACTTTTCGCTTCGTTTACGGCCAACGCTTGACATTACCTACCCCCCCGCATAACCTCATAAATTGCCAGCCCGCAGCGCCTCCTCCCCAGTTCCGTACCCATCCTGGGACGCCCCCCTTCAATCGTTTTTATGTCCTATCTATGTATATAGGCAAAATGGCATGTTATTATAAGCTCATAATATCCGCCACAACTCGCACTAAAACCGCCACATTCCGCCGCTCCTCCCCCCAGAGATAACAGCTCGGGCGACTATAAGTTTAATGGAAATTTGAATTATCCTCGACGCAAATAACTATTTGCGTGGGTGGAGGAGCCAGCGATTAAGCTATTTTCCACCCAAGAGTGGTGGCCACTCGCCAATGAATCTATATACAGGATATATGTGGGATTAAATCGGAAATATAGATCTAGAAAACAGGAAGAGAAACCAATGGCGGAAACCGAAATATCCAGCTTTCCTCTTGGACATTTCTCTTAAATTCAAAAACACTTCGAACTCTGCTTTGGGATCTTCTCCATGGAGCTTCTAATAATCTTAAGCATATGACCTTTCCCCTTGGCTCCTCCTCCTCTCCAACCTCAGCCAGATGCCGCGCTTGCTGGCTGTCAGGAAGGTGACCGGAGACACCTCCAAGGTACCTTCACTTAGCTCTCCACCCGCGAGTAGCACACGATGCTCCTGCAGAATGGTGGCCAGGGCAGCCTTCGTCTGGAGTAGGCCAAAACGCTGGCCGGGACACATGCGGGCACCGGCGCCAAAGCCCAAGAAACGGCAGCCCATTGGTGTTTGGTCCAAAAAGCGCTCCGGACGAAACATCTCAGGCTCCAAGTTCAGTTCAGGGTCCCTGGAATGATGGTGAATATTAAAAGAGAGAGATACAGGCTAGAGAGACACCATGACCCACAGGTGTATGGCCAGGACGGGCAGGACCAGCACAGTGCCCGGCTGAATGGTTAGTCCACCGGGCAGACTGAAGGACTGAGTGCAGCGCTTCTGGAGCGCCTGCATGACCGGATGCAGACGCAATGTCTCCAACAGTACTGCCTCCGCATAACGGAGATGTCCCAGAGCCGCCTCACCATCGGCCTGCGCATCCAGCTCCCTGTGCAACCGCCGCTGGATGTCCCCATTCCGGGCCAATTCATAGAGCGCGCAAGCCAGCAGCATGGCCGAGGTTTCGTAGCCCTCTAGCACCAAGGTGGTGGCATGTCCTGCCAGCTCCTCATGCTCCAAGCCTCGCTTGCCCTCCGCCGCCGCCGCCAGCCAGTGGAGCAGGTTGTTCCCCTCACTTCTGGCATCCACCAAGGCTCTCATCCAATGCTGCACGGACAGGGGCACGTAACTGGAAAGGGCATCAAGGATTAGGGGTTTTTTTCTGTTCAGTTTTGTGGCAAAAGTTTTTTAGATTTAATTTGTTCAATCAAGACGACTAGACCTTGCGGGTGCCAGGGGCTTTTTCAAGGACATATGAGTGCCTGGACATGTTCCCTTAAATTGCTATTGAAATATTAAAAAGCATAGAGAAATATATAGAAACACATAGAAAAAGAGGGAAAGTAAGACCCACCGATAGCGCAGGAGCCTTCCCAGCAGCGGCGAGTGCAGCAGGGCCACTGTTTCCAGCAGGCTCCACGAGCTGGGCTGGAAGAGCGGTGCCAGCAACTGCAGCCAAGGGCTTTTCCCTGCCTCCTCCTCCTCCTCGCCCCGCGACAGGCAGTGGGCGTCCAGGCCAAAGACAGCGGATGCGACCACCTGGAGCGTATAGCGGGTGGCCCATTCCTTGGCCTCAAAGGGCCCCACCTGCCGGGGCACGCGCTCCCTGAGCAGCCGGCAGGCATGGCTGACATGCGGCAGGATCTGACGCAGGCGGCTGGGAGTAAACAGTGGCATCAGGTCGGCGCGCAGCAGGCGCCAGCGTTGGCCACGGGCCAGAAAGGGATTATGGCTGGCCAGGATGTCGCGACCCCGATGGTCCACATGCACGGCATTGTCCGCACAGTCGGCAAAGTGGCTGCCCACCAGGATTTGGCGTACCAGCTCCTGGTCGCGCACCAGCAGAGCGGGTTCGTTGAACAGCCTATAGAAGCCCACATAAGGCTGGCCGGGATGCTGCCTGGAGGTGCAGCCAGGTTTTGGCTGGTTACTGGGCATAATACGAAGATATGTACCCCGTCTACTCACCTGTAGAGATCCGCGTAGACCTCACCGTAGGAGCGCCAACCCAGCGCAAACTTCGCCATATTTCCAACCAGCGGCCAGCCGTTGGGTCCCTTTACCCCAAGGCGTTGCCAGTGGTGTCCCCGCCATACCCAGTCCAGCAGAAGGAGGAGGGGGAGGAGAAGGCAGGTGGCCAGTGGGAGTAGCAGCAGCAGCAGCATCGACAACGGGCATCCAGTTGGGAGTGCAGCTGCTCCACAGCCCCCATGGGGTTCATATATCATGACATCTCTGGATTGCGTGCTAGCTCTGATTCCGGTTCATTAGCCGCATGTGATATCTGTGATCTGTGCCTCAATTAGCATGAACAGGGGTTGTACATATATATATGTATGTTTGTATATGCCTTTTAAATCGATTTAAGGTGATTACACAGGAGGGGAGAACCATAGGCAGAAAGCTAACCATAGATACTCTGTAAAATGAAGTATTTATAATTAATTATGAAGGTAACACTTTACCTTTTATTAACTAAAAACTTTAAATTCTCAAGAAATTGTACGATTAGGTGGCATATGTATTTATTTAGTGAGTTTAATATATATATTAAATAATTATATATTAGCTTGTGAAAGTTCATTGCTTCGAAAATATATATTTAGGTTCATAACTTATAGTTCCATATACCCCTTAACCTGAGGATTATCGTTGATAAAACTAAGGAAACATGATTACAATGAAGCTAATTTGTGTCCAAGACATTTTAATAACAAGATGCATAACGACCATACACATTTCAACTCAAATATGCAAGCAATTTGTCAGCTAGAGAGCGTAAAATCTATAAATAGAATGCCCTTGCATGTATGTTTACATAGGTAAAATGCGTGTGAAATACAGAAGTGAGCGGCTGGCTCTAGATTCCGCTCTCTCTCTCTCTCTCTGGTTTTTGAAGTAAACTTTCAAGAGAACATAAAGCCAGCTCTACAGCCAAAGCAAAAAATGCATATGAAAAAAAAAAACGTATTGCGTGCTGCATTTCATCAGGGCTAATATCCATATCTAATTGAAATATTCACAAAAACAAAGTGATTTCTTATACATTTATTAAACATATAATAATATTAAACAAACAACACTTTATTACACTTTATTTTGACAAAATAAAAGATAATCTTTATAATATAAGCCATATACAGAGGCACCATCTCTAACCTCCCCAAGTACACCTTCTCCTCCACAGCGGACTATGCCCATGGCGGCAGCAAGCGTCGGCTGCTGGGCGGGGCACCTTGTGAGGGGCGACGACACCTCTACTGCATGAGGAGTGCCTCCGTCAAGTCGCTGCGTCAGCAGCAGCAGCAGCAGGTCAACGGAGGCGGAGCAGTCCCCGGCGGAGACTGCTGCAGTCGGGCCCAGCGGATGCGCCACCAGATGCACCACCAGCAGCAGCAGCAGCAACAGCAGCAGCAGTGCTACATCAGCGACAACGAGTCCCGGCGCAAGTCCTTGTCCCAGCCCAGCCTACGCATCACGGAGGCGGGTCTGCGCAGGTGAGTTCTTGAAAAGGAAAGGAAATCATCAAAAAATCCTTGAAATCCAAATCCCTCCCCATCTCTGCAGCATCGTGCCACGCAGATCCAACGAGAGCAAGAGCCTGGAGAGCAAGAAGCGCGTGGTCAAGATGCTGTTCGTCCTGGTGCTGGAGTTCTTCATCTGCTGGACGCCCCTGTATGTGATCAACACGATGACCATGCTCCTCGGCCCGGCGGTGTACGAGTATGTGGGCTACACGGCCATCAGCTTCCTGCAGCTGCTGGCCTACTCCTCCAGCTGCTGCAATCCGATCACGTACTGCTTCATGAACGCCAGCTTCCGGCGCGCCTTCGTGGACACCTTCAAGGGCATGCGGATCTGTGAGCGTCTGTGTGCGCCCTGTTGCTTCTGGCGGCGGCGCTCCAAGAATGAGACGAACCTGTCCGTGGCCGGGAACTCAATCGCCCTGGCCAACTCGGTCATGTCCAGCCACACGATTCTGGAGAGCCCGCGTCTCTGAGGCAGCCGGAGCCGGCGGCATCTGGCGGAGATGGGGGCGGAGGAGGACCCGCAAGTGGGGGCTCTCATGGCGGAGACGGAGTCGCTATAAGTGAGATGGTGGTGGTGGTGGTGGTGACTCTCATATGTGATGATGCAATCTAACTGCAATAGAAACTGTGTGGTTGTCAACGATGATTCTGCCGCGTTCTGAATGTGTGTGGATGTGGCCAGGTGGGGGTGGAATGTGCCATATGAGGAGGAGGAGGAGGAGGTGGAGGAGGTGGAGGCGGAGGAGCAGGAGCAGGTACCAGCGGTGGTAACCCTAGCAATTACTGTTTTTTTAAACTACGTAAGTATGTGTGTCCGTTATAGTTACGAGTTAGTTACTTGATGTGAGTTACTAGACTTCGACCTCGCGTTTCTCCGTTTACACTAAAATGTACCACTAAGGCAGTGTCCGGTTAATTTTAACCTCCAGTTAGCTGTAGTGAGCTTTGTGGCAGATGGTTTCATGATAGAGTTAAACTTCTAACTGGCAGAATATCAATGTAACATTTTTGGTTTATTGCTTAACCTGTGGTTAAATATAAACCGGACATTGAGAAATCCAAAAATAAGTATTTAGATGCTAATGAGGGCTTCTCAAGGCGTTCCAGCTCATGGTTTATCACTTAACCAGCGGTTAAATATTAACCAGACATTAAGAAAGACGAAATTGTATAAGTTGTCCCATAGAAAGCTTGACTCTGAGGTTAATGTGAGCCTTACAATCCTTAGTTTATCACTTAACCAGCGGTTAAATATTAACTGGACATTGAGAAAGCCCATATTGTGTTAAGTGGCCAAAGAAAAACTGGTCTCTGGGGTTAATGGGAGCCCCTAAATTCCCCAGTTTATGGCCTAACCTGCGGTTAAATACAAATCGAACCGAAAACATATTTAATAGCCCAAAAAAAACTCTCAACTCCACGCACGACGGTAGGTTTCAAACGAATCCAGGGTCGCATTTTACAGGGTAGCCGAGGACTCCGACTCCGACCAGGACTTGGACTCGGTCGTCTCGGACTCTCCTCGTTCAAAATACTTACTTAGGTTGTCCACAAATAAGATATATACATATATATACATATGTAGTATATGGTCGGGGGAGACAGAACGAAATCCAATTTTAAGTAGACAAACAAACGTAGCTGAGACGAGCAGGAAGTGTAAATGTAAATCAAAATAAATACAACCTACATACATACATAGATACATATAAATATAATATATACAGCCACGCCGGCAAAGCGTTTCATCTTAGCTCCCAAATTCACTTCAACGAACTTGGCTACTTGCAATTATTCGATTATATTTATATGGCTAAAAATCTCGGTGTTTTTATGTAAATACAAAGTGCAATCGAAGCAAAAATAAAACGAAATCCGAATGCGAACCTGGGGCCTGCCTCCTCGTTGTATACTTTCGGGCTGACTGGGCGCCGGCAGCTGGTGCTCTTCACATCCACCAAGCGGAATCCGGTCGGGATGCTAATTGATTGCCTGCCAGCCTGGCTTCAGCTCGGCATTAACTGGGCTGGATATCGGGTGGAACAGGCGATGCAAATCGCCAACATTGTTGGCCATTTCCAGCTAATGAGTTGGTCATAAATTCCGCAGAGGCTGCATGCGATGGCCCGTCATCCGACCGACCATCTTGGCTTGGATGTCAGGAGTCAGGAGTCAGTCGGGAGTCAGAGCTCTGGATGGAGCTGTCAGCCGCAAAAAGAGGAGTGATGCTCAAAGGAATGTCCGGATCGGAAGGAAGTGCTCCTCCTACCATAAATAACTATAACGAAGCACACAGGCACAAGATGACACAGAGGAAAACCCACACCTTTTTCATCAGAGATTTAAGTGTATTAAAGTCCCCCACCAAGAACTACTCGTATTTTCTCTCGGTGCCTTGGGCGGACACCAAAACGGATCGATGAGGAGCTCCGCCGCGTCTGCCTTGGGGCCGGGATAAATCAATTGCCACTTTGAGGACAGCAAATGAATTGCACGAGGTGGGTGAGCCAGGGGGAGCCAGGAGGAGCCATCGCTGATTGATGGACTGTGATTTGGCTGCAGCCAGCAGCAGCAGCAGTGGTGGTGGAGGCCTTGTCCAGGTGCTTCTCCTGCGGTTTGCCAAGCAATCACTCACGATGTACCGCGGATGCCTCAGGAGCTGCCTCAGGAGCTGCCTCAGGAGCTGCCTGAGACCGCCACTGACCGATGTCTAATTGCCTATTCCCTTGGAGCATAAGCAGGTAGGAGCTGGGGGATGTGCTGGCCGCGGTGTGTGGTTATCCTGTTATCCACACACACACACACACACGCAGAGAGAGAGAGTGTGCCACATACCCAGCACATGAACACAATTGCAGACTGGCTCAAGTGTCCTTTTGTTACGTGGTTGTGCTACGTGACAATTACCACAGCCATTACACGTAATGAACGGCGCAGCCCCAGTGGCGGCGGCTGCTGCTGCCAGAGATTAGGAGCCGATCCTGAGCTCTGCCTAGCTCAGAAAGGGGTCACGTATGGAAGTAGGCTCCCCCCTCTAGAGGAGGATCAGGCAGGCAACTGCCAAGCAATTCCTAATAAACGCGCTATATTTATAAAGTATTTATTGTGTGCCAAGTGCCGAGAGGGGGGCTTCTCTCCCTTGATGGCGCTGTAAATCGCAGATGACTGCCAGTATTGATGTGGAGACACCCAATGGAGCTGTAACATAAGCGGATTTAATAAGGGAACCAAATATGGGACAGCAGTTGCCGATTTCATTACTAGTTTCTTGTTATTAAATAACTAATCTCGGATAGTAATATTAAGAAATCAATGAAACCCATCGGCGTGTGCCCTTAAAGCTTTTCAAGCGCATCCTGATTATGCCCTTTGCCATGGCAATGGAATCTCTCTCTCGCTCACGTTCTGCTCTTTGGCTCCACATCCAACTGGTGGTCCCTTTGCCGCTGGTCCATGGCCAGGGCAAAGTAGCGGCGCCACACGTGTCGGTCTCAAATGAAATTACGCGCATGGAAGGGAGCCAAAGAGCTTGCCATGGATGTGATTATGCAACCGCATCACAAGCCCGGATGCCACGACGCGGAGCCAATGCTGGGGGGCTGGGATTAAATTTCGAATTTTTTGGAAAATCCGCGCCGGTTCTGCATCAGCGGAGGCACACATATGAGAAAGGCCTTGGCAGAATATATTGTATCCTTTAAATTGTATCTTTTTGTAGTTAAACTTATTCATTTTATTTATTTGTTTATTTAATTTTTAATGTAGTTCTTTCTTTATTTACTTATTTACTCATTTATTTACTCCTTTTCTTCTTTCTTTCTTTGTTTATTTGTTTATTTATTTATTTATTGGTTTATTAATTATTTGTTTAAGTATTTATTTATTTCATTATTTCATTATAAATTTATTTTGCCATTTAGTTCTTTATTTTTTATTTTTTTTTATTTATATATAGATATATATATAGTTTGCTTACGCATTAACTAAGAAGTAGAAAGGTCGCTAAACCAATTCGCATCTAAGATATTTATTTACATATTTCTGCACTTAAGCAGGTCATAAAATAAAAGCATAGGCCTGACATAGTATAGACACCGCGTTACGTATCTTAGGGATTCTTAATTCTTTATTGAAATTATTCATTGAATTAATTATTTTAAATGTATTATTATTATTAAATGTACCCTTTACTTTTAAATTTTAACTATCCTCCAGTAGTTTGCTGATGCAGTTTCCTAGTGATGCTTTAATTTCCATTACCAAGACACCATTAAGGTCTGAGGAGGACATCCAGTGGTGTCTGGCCAAGTGGACACCACACCCCTTCCTTTTTTTTGGCGGTGCCACAATGCCACAATCGAATTGAAGTTAATTGAGCTGCTGAGCTGGGCGCTTAGAGCGCTCGCCAGCTTGGGAGCTTAGGGCTTAACGGTGTCTGGGCTTCGCTATGCCATCATCAAGTATACGCAGTGGGGGCTGTTGTGCCGAGCGGCAAGCGGCAAGCGGCGACCTTGACCAGATTTCGATTGCCTTTCGGTGGTGTTGTGGGCCAAAGCTGGGTATTGTGAAGGCGACTGCAGAGGCTAAGGCAAAGACATGGCATGGGAGACATGGCAGGGAGCTGGCAGCTAAAAAGAGGCGAGGGCGGCGGCAGCGGCGGAGACGGATTTGCGCAATGCACACACACGCCCTTTTTGCCCCAAAATTATACAATTGTCGGCGAGCCGTTTACTTAACGGGGTCCCCAGTTGAAACGGGTTTCGTATTGTATATTAATTATGCTGTTTATCTGGCTAAATTTCGAAACGGCGCGCGAGTATATCGGCGCATATATCGGTATATTCGGTTTTTCGGTTTTTCGGCATTCGCATTTGGGGAGAAGTTTCGCGAGTCCGCGACTGTTGACCTTCGGGCGAGCGAAATTGTCGACGGCCCGCACTCCATGGATTGCCTTTATTTCTTTAATTTCGTTTTTGTTTCGGTTTGTTTTGTTTTACTTTGTCTTATTTGTTTCTTCTTTTTTTTTTTTATCCATGAATTCCAAGTGCTTGTCAACGCAACGACGCTTCGGAAATTCGGTGAAAGTTTTTTAAGCCTACTTGAAGTCGGCCTACAAGTAATCACTTGACCAGGTGTGGCAACCGGCAACTGGGAACGGGCAACTCGAGCATTGCGTAAAGGTTTCGGAGCCCAAAAGGTGTACCGAAAAAAAAATAAATATAAATATATAAAATATAAAGTAAGGAAAAGAAAAGATCATTTAATTGCCGAATGCGATTGATCGACAACGGGTCGAATGGGTAATGCAATGTAATATGGACCACAATGGGTGACAACAACAAATTAATGCGATCTTCTTTAAGGATTAATATATGTTTATTTGATTTGGAATTCATTTTTGTTAAATTTCATTTATTACATTTTATTTTTCAGCAATAAATTCCATTCATAAATGAAACTATTGGTAACAGTTTCATCCACATAGAACTACACAATAAAAAAAACTAGTTTTTATTAAAAAACTGACAGACGGACAGACGGACAGACTAACGGACAAGCGGACAGCCTCACCAGCGCCCCCTATCGGCTGCGAGTGGTCAACCAGAGAGCACGCGCTCAGCCAAGATCAGAACCTCAATGCGGCGTAGAACACAGCGGCGCGTGTTTTCCGAGTTCAGCGATCTCTTCCCTTGGCTAACGCATAACAAGTGGCGAAAACCTGCTGACTGCCTCAATTAAGTATGGTCGTAAATCCCCGCCCCGCATGTGGAAATTACCCTATACCATACATATGGTATATATATATATAATTCAAAACATAAGGACATGCCTTCCATGGATGGACTCCCTTTGTTAGAAATTCCTAACTGGAATTTGAACATTTTAAAGCTAGTAAACAATCTTCATTTGGCAAGTCATGGTTATTTTTCTCAATTCCCCACAATATCCCGCATTCTTTAGTTGACTTAATAGTTCTGAGTCGACATTTATTTGAATTTATTTTTATTTAAATGAAAGTCAAGAAGGTATTACAATCATCATATCTCATATGAGGGAAAATATTTGTATAATTTGTAATTGTATTTTTAATTATTATAATAGTTATAATATAATACAATAATTATAATTATAATTATGTATATATAAATATTATATATAATTAATATAATAAATATTTATTTTCTAGGGAATTCCCCAACGATCTGTTTTTTTATTAAGAATTCTGGATTCTAAAACTACCATAGAAGCCACATCTTTGTTCTACTTAAAAATTAATACTTAATATATTTATTTATTGTATATATATTATAGTACTTAGATCCCATTGTAGTATTCTTGATGCATTTCTTATTTTTTTGATTATTCATAATTGTATTATTATTTGTTGTTATATTAACAAATATATTCCTAAACTTACAATCTCAGAACTTACCAATTAAAGCACCTGCCAGAAATTCCCTATTTTATTATTATTTCTCAGTGAAAACTCCCTGATAAATACCTAAACTATTTGTATTTGCTCTGAATTGAGCTCTATATATTAAATTTATATTAAATGTTTTACATTGCAACCAAACACAACATGACTAAGTAAATAAACAAAATATTTAATGTGCCATGTGTTTGCCCTCCGAGTGCAGTGATTTGATAAATCGATGGATTTAATAACTCACTCACGAGTGAAACTTTGGCAATTTCATTTCACATCTAGCAGCAACATTAGACCAGATTGTTGTTTGCACTTTTGGGTCTGGGATCCTGGGCAACGCTGCGTATGCGGAATGCCGGCAGATAGTGAGAAATAATTGCTTCAAGTGCGAAGGCAATTAAAATCAGCAGCAGCACCATTTCAAATGTGAACTAATCGAGCTCCTAGTGGCCGTGTGTACTTGTTGTGTGTAAAGTCTGGAAACTCGAAAGAAGGTTAAAATGTCTGCAACGGATATCTAATTAAATTGCTGGCCAGCCAGCGCATTGTGTGCACTGCGAGTGCACATGTCGAGTTGATCCGATTAGGATTGGGAGGAGGATTACGGATGGCAAACACAACAATCTGGAGCTGGCCAGACGCTTGGCCAGACATTCGATTCTGGATTCCTTCATTGATTACTTACTTATTACTTATTTATTTAGCCAACAGTCGTCTGGTAGTCTGGGTCACTTTATTAGAGGAGCCAAGGGTCGCGTTTGGGAAAGCCTTTGGACCGCCAAAAATCGCTGGGCAAAGAAATAAACCACAAATTTGACACACTCTTCGTCTCAAATTTGATTTAACAATTATTTTTATGTTTATACCCTTGCAGAGGGTATTATAGTTTTGCCATGATGTTTGCAACGCAGTGAAGGAGTCAT
>JAEIIU010056836.1:9157-29428 GCA_018874675.1 Drosophila baimaii | reverse complement strand
TTACTTACATACTGCAAGGGTATTTAAACTTCGGCTTGCCGAAGTTAGCTTCCTTTCTAGTTTTTGTGTAATATTGTTCTGGCCTTAGTTTTCATTATAAGTAATATTAGGACTTTTTTTTGGTAGCAACCCCCTGGTGGAAAACCCCTGCTACGCCACTGCGTCACACTTGCCACTTGTGTGTGCCCCGAAATAAAAAAAAAAAAAAAAACAGCACATAACAGCACTTCGTTGGATGCATGCAGCGCCGGGAATCGGGAGTCGCGACTCGGAATCGGAATTAAAAAAAAAGAATCGGAGTTGGATCGGAATCGGAGTCGGCCACGAAGTTGGAGCCTTGAGAACATCTCAGGAGCGGACTTTCCAAGGGCTATATCTTCCAAAAGTGTCGACAAATTAAGGACATCTCTAAAATACATCTACTTGCAAATCCTATATCTTATATATATCTTTAAAAAGTGTCTAAAATACATCCACTTACCAATCTAACTGTTAAAAAGATTAATAATAATATTATCCTTCTCTTAGTCTCTTTTCTCTCTCTTTGCCTGCAATGTACAAGCATCGAAAGCTTATAAGTTAGAGAGGGAGTCTGCTTTTCATTTATTCTAGGCACGTATATTGCTCTGGATAATACATTGAATTATTAAATATATTCTAAAGATAGAGATAAACTTACATGATTATTCACTAGCCACCACCATATCTGTATGTACACAGGTAGTCATAAATGATAAAAATGATAATGATACTTTCCTATAAAGCCACAACAATGATAAAAGGCTTAGCTAACTAACATTTAAATGTCACGGGTTACCCACCTTGGGTGGCATAATATTTCAGTAAACTTAAGAGAGTAAGAGAAATATGACAGTAATACATAAATAGAATAGAACTATTAATAATAATTAATTAATAATAATATTAATATAATAGTTTTCAATGAAAATACGAAGTTTTCGCTGACCTACAAGATCTTGGAGCGCATTTTGTCACCTGAAATCGCTGGCCCATTTTTCTACGTTGGGGTTAGTGGGTCAGGTCCGTCCCTGGCCTTCGGGCTCGTGTCGAGTTTTGTTTGGATTCGGGTACGGAATCGGGTTCGGAATCGGGCGGTTTGTAGCTCCCCGAGAGTTCCGTTGCGTCACCGCCGGCGTTTGTTTGTTGCCACCTTTTAATGGGAGAGTGGAGAGAGTGGGCCACAGGCGGAGGTGCAGTGTTGAGGTAGCTGCGTGGTAATGGTGAATTTATGGTTCTGTGGGCGGGCACACAGATGGGGGGAGAGGAGAGCGATGGAGAGTGCGGGTAGAGTGGGAGAGGAAAGAACGCTCCTGGCGCTTGGCGCTTGGCGCTTGGCGCTAACGGTGGTTGTTGATGCTTGTTTTTGTAATTCCCATTCACATTGTATCCCCATTCCTGTTGCCCATTCCTTCTACTTCCCGTTCTTTCGTTTTTTTCGCTGCTTTGTTTTGTATGCGTTTTCGGTTACAGCTCGAAACTGGCACGAGTCAACTTTTATCGCACCAAAAACAAAAAACGAAAAAAAAAACAAAAAAAAAAAACACACACACACACAATACACACACAATACACACACACACACATATGCCACTCAACCGCACACACTAACAAACCCGCACACAGATGCGGTCAACAAAATATTATGAAAAGAGCTTACAGAAAAAGAAACAAAAAAAATATACATAGTATATGAAATCTTTGCCAAAAGTCCTTTGCCCTTTGTTTATTGGTTAGTCTCTGGAAATTCCCAACAACAAAAAAAACTTAAGTCCCAGCATGACAGGACATGCACAAAAAAAATGTTGCTGGGCAAAAGGTAACTAAGGAACACACGCATTAGTGTTGGCAACACATCGATGTTGCACAGCTTCTTTGTTGCTTGATACTATGTACCCAAATAGACTCGACTGGTAATATTGATCATAAATATAATTGAATATATAATTTAACGAGTTAAAGGAGATTTTAAATAACTCTCTTAACTAGTAATACTACTGATCATAAAAGCACAAGAAAAAATGTTCCTGGGCAAAAGGTAACTAAGGAACACACATATTGCTGTTGGCAACACAAAGATGTTGCACAGCATCTTTGTTGCTTGATGGTAAATATATCAACTCGCCTGGTAATACTGATCATAAATATAATTTAAAATATAATTTAAGGGGTAAAAGGAGGCTCTAAGTTACTCTCTTAACTGGTAATACTACTGATCATAAAAACACAAGAAAATGATGCTGAACAGAAGGTAACTGGGAAACACACATATTGCTGTTGGCAACACAACGATGTTGCGCAGCATCTTTGTTGCTTGATTCTATGTACCTATGTGTGTACCTAAATGTAACTGGGAACACATTGCTGTTGGCAACACAACGATGTTGCTCCGCATCCTTGTTGCCAGATACTATGTACCCAAATCGACTCGCCTGGTGCTATTGATCATAAATTTAATTTAATATATAATTTAACGTGTTAAAGGAGACTCTAACTAACTCTCTTTTAATGTAAAATTGTCAGCTTCCTAGCAATTAATAAAGTTTTCCTAATTAACTTTGACACTAACTGTCTGGTAATTAATTACAATCGCTTGATTGGAAAAGTTGTCAATACACTACGTATGTGCAAAAGTTTTTAAGCATGAAAGTTAACACACCACCCCTCCCCCTATAATGATTAAGTTATCAAGGCAATTATTTTCGAAAAAGTTCTCATAACCTTATTATCTTGGACGCAGGTGTATATATACACAGAGAAAGAGAGAGAGAGAGAGGGAGAGAGAGAGAGACACACAAACATGGACATTGATTTGGCATTTGTTTTTGCAGGGCCGCTTTTTTGACTTAATGCCGCGATTATTATTGCAAAAACACAGCGCAACCCAAAAAAGGAAAACAAATGGCAAAACAAGCAACATAAACTAAAAAAGCTTTTATTTCTTCCCCAGGTGGACGTACAGGGGGGGTAAATATGGCCAAAACTAATGCCAAAGCCAACACGGCTGAGCCGAAAGAGATTCCCGAGGAATAAAGAATGAAAGCTGACAATTTCGATTTGAGGTTGATATGTATGTATGATATATCCCTTACTTTACCTTACTTACTAACTAATATATACACATACATATAGTAATATATTGATTTGTTGCCCCTCCCGCGGCTCCACAACCATTAAAATTGGGAAAATCGTTGTACATAATTTATAAAAAGACCCCAAGCTTCCCCCCTTTTCGGACTAAATATGTAGTTTTAGGCCTCCCAAACAAAGTTATTCAAGCGAAATAAGTTTCGGGACTCACCCTTCTGCCGCTCCTTTGGTAACTGGCTTGTTTCCAAAAATACACCAAAGCAGCCAATGAATCAATAGGGCTTATGATAATATATATATATACACATACACTTGTCTCTGACTATTCAATAAATGAATTCCCAAAGGTGGTTAACAACTATTACAATGTAATTATGGGACTGAGTAGAGAAGCAATAGGAGGAGCGTAAGAGAGAGGGCTGAAATAGTGCCTAGATTTGCATATACATATATATGGAAATATTCATTAAAAGTTGTTTCATTAAATAATATTAATATTTTCAGATACAGATATATCTTTACTTTCCTATATAATATATAACCCAAACCCTGACAGGACACAAATTGTATCTGTCTCATCATTCTATATATTAACTCCCCAACCCAACCAACGCACAAAACAAAAAAAAAACGGGAAGAGAAAATGATAGACGCCACTGGGAAAGGAAATGTCCGATTATTGGGGCCCGGCGCAGTTACGTACCATCCGAAAATTGGAGCACATTAATCAAACCAATTAATATAGCAGCAACAACGGGGGAAAAAAAAAAAAAGGTCAACCAGGGAGGCTCGTGAGAAATACCAGGGAACCTATGGAGAGAATCAGGGGTATCCAGGAGGTGGAAGTTTGAAGGTGGCAGCCCGGCATTAACCCTACTAATTTTCAAAATGGAAATGCCTTCGCCGGGTAGTGGGACGGGGCGAAAAATGATTAACGAACCAGCTTGCGACAGACAGCATATAATAATTTATTGATACCAAGCACACACTCACGCATTCTCGCACTCTCACCCACACACACACACACACACACAAGCACACATGCCGGCGAAGGACTCTCGCAGGACCTTTGAGACCTCGCTCGCAAGGTGACTGCCGTGGTCAAGGGCTCCGTTGCCGTACAAGTTCTCCACGGACCCGGCAGCTAGTTGGCTGGCTTCCTGGCAAACAGTAAGAAAAAATGTCCTTTGTTTTTTACTATACTTATAAAAAATTTAAAGAAAAAAAAGGTTAATATGAGTTAAGTAAATATATTTACCGATATCTCTAGTATACCACAAAAATATGTGGGCTAAAAGAGGACTTCAAGGAAGTGCATGCCACGAAAACGGATCGAAAACAGGCTTCAAGTAAGCGGTTACCCTGAAACCCTATGTAAAAAGGGGTTTAAGTGAGCGCTAAACCCGAAACCCGATCGAAAAATGTCTTTAAGTGACCACTCCTTGATAATTTGGAGCATCTGGAGCATATCTTAAAAACATTGGCACAATTAATTCATCAAAATTAAAAGATTTGTATGAAAATATTAACAAATTTCTGTATTAAAAGCTTTCCAACTTTTACAAAATATTTTAAAGGACTTTCTCTGATAATTAATCACATTATAATAATATTATAATAATTGTAATTAAAATTAACTTGAAATGTATTAATATGGTAGTTTTACCACACGGCGTATACGTTATATTCAGTCAACAAAATTCACAAAATAACTTTAAGTTATTATTAAATCATAGCTAAAAGTTAATTAATCACTTTATAAATGCAATAAATTAAGGAAATAAAAATGGAATAAAAAGTTAAAATTAAATTTAATAACTTCTGACTCCAAACTAAGTGGCGTATACGTAATATTCAGTAATAAAATTCACAAATATGTTAAAATCAATATTAAAATCATAGTAAAAAATGAAACAATCATTAAATAAATACAATTAATTAAGGAAATAAAAAGTTACTATACAGCTTGGTAACTTCTGACTCCAAACCAAGTGGCGTATACGTAATATTACGTCATAAAATGAACAAATAACTTAAAATTAATATAAAATCATAAGTAAAAGTTAAAGAATCATTAAATAAATGCAATTAATTAGGGAAATAAAAAGTTACTATACAGCTTGGTAACTTCTGACTCCAAACTAAGTGGCGTATACGTAATATTACGTCATAAAATGAACAAATAACTTTAAATTGATATAAAATCATAAGTAAAAGTTAAAGAATCATTAAATAAATCCACTTAATTAAGGAAATAAAAACTTACTATCAAGTTAGCCAACTTCTGACTGCCAACTAAGTGGCTTTTACTAACTAGGCAAACCTGTTGTATTTTTCTTTTCATGTATTTACACCTCGCGCACATGGGGGAAAATCGGTGACCTACAAAACAGTTAATCGTTGCCAACGGCCAAAAAGTTTTCGGTTGCGTTGCGTTCGGCTCGTGGTTTTCCGTTACCGAGGGCTTTTCTTTTGGTTTTCCTATTTTTTTGGTTGTATTTATTTTTTTTTTTTTTTTTTCTGGGAGCAGGGGACTTGGCTCTGGAAGCTCTGGGAGACGACAAGCTAAGAGACACGCACGTGTTCTTTGTCCAAGGACTTGCGGACCCAAGGACTGGTGTGGCCCAAGTGCGTTCGGACCCATCCCAGTTTTTTCCCTCCCCATTTCCCCATAATGGTTTTTGTTTTTGGTTTTTCGATAAACATTGTTTAATTGTAGTTGTAGTTTTTGTTTTTTTTTTGTTTTTTACATATCTTATACACAACATTTAGTCGAGAGATGAACTTAAGTGTTAGACTTTGAATTGAACGTAGAGTTAGGATATAGTACAAACTAGATTTAGATGATGCGAGCGAGATATCGGATGTCGTCGATCTTAAGTCACCTATATATAGCAAATACTTATCGAGGGGAAGGCTTCTTTTATAGGGATCATAATGGGGAAAAGTACTGGGGGAGGGACTTCCAGGGGTTCTGGGACTCGTAAAGAGATGAATTTGCTTGTAGTGGTCCGTTGCCGGTGGTTTCGTATGAGTATAAGACACAATTCAATAGCATTCTGAGGATGAGAGATCGGTCAGGTATGTGCATAAAAATATATATGTATGTATGTATATATCTAGATAGGTATCGAGTAAGAATCGAGTGAACTGCTTTCTTTGGCACGCAGACCGACGACAGACAGACATACACGGGATCCATTTAATATATGTATGTATATATATATGTATGTATATATAAAGCTGAACGGGTTGAGCGGAAGGTACACACACACTTGGGCATCCGGATCCTATTGGCTAGCCAACTCTATATGCTCTATATATATAGTATGTCTATTATATATATATATATATATATATAGGTATATGGCCTAGACATCGACAACCATTTTCTTGTGTATATCGGTGTTGCCCACCACCGAACAGAACTCGTCGAAGGATATCTTGCCGTCCTCGTCCTTGTCCGCAAAGCAGATGGTCTTGTCCACGATCTGCTGCAACTGCGTATCCTTCAGATTGTTGCCCACCATCATCTTGAGCACCTGGAAGAGCTCCCCATTGGAGATGTAGCCATCGTTGTCCATGTCATAGATGCGGAACGCAAACCGCAGCTTCGACAGCTTATCGCCGCGCACACTGAACTGCGATACGCCCTGGATGAACTCCTTGAAGTCCACCTCGCCATTGCCATCGGCATCGAAAATATCGATGACGCGCTGCACCAGCGGATTCTGCTGCAGTTCCGGCAGCGACATGAACTCATCTATGCTCAGCGCCCCGGAGTTGTCCAGATCCAGCTTGCGGAAACGTTTGCCCAGCCGCCGGATCTCGTCCGCATCGAAGTTGGAGCACATGTCCATGGGCAGGGAGGTCTCGTTACCCATGTTGTTGGCCGAAGATTGGGTTGGCTTCCTAACTAGTTGGCAAAATGTGCGGCTTCACGCTTGTGATCTGTGGAGAAAGTGAATAGTTATTAGAAGGTTGTCATAGAAATCGCTGGGAATTTGGGAAATCCATTAAAGATTTGGCCAAGAATATGCAATGGAATATTTTAGAAGCCATATACGATCTTTTTTTAATGTTTATTATTTTATAAATGACCAATGGGCTGGTTTTTAAATTACAAAAAATGACTATAGTTAATTCATTTTGATCTTTTGAAGCTGAAAAATAAATAATTCAAATTTTAACAAAAAACATTACTTATATTAGAATTCATTTTCAGTGCAGGTAAGCTCAGATTTACAGTACAGCTATTTATTTTTATGTTTTCAACGTTTTTCAAATCTAATTTGTATTCAAAACTTTAGTATTGACTTAATTATTCTATTAATGCCTAAGAAAATGTAATTTTAGACAAAAATTTAGGGCAACATATATTTAAAACTCTTATTGTTTACTAAACAATAAAGCTTCTAGAATTTTTAAGGCATTTTACTGGGTTACTAATCCTTCTGTGGATATTTTTATCGATACAAATACAATAATTCCAATTAGCTGGCAACGTCCGGATATAAAATCCCATCCATTTATCAAATAGTCTTACACAAACTTGAAATTAGTTTAGAAATCTCTTTAGCATGTGTTTAAAACCATGCTAAAAAAAATGTTAAATAGTAAACTAATTAAATAAACAAACAAATGAACAACTTAACACTGAATTCGGTACCTCAAACATTTAATAGCATACTTTTAGACACCTTTTTAAGGAATTTGTAACTCCTATATCTGTACCATTCCCGAATAAGAAACTATATAACTTGTAGCTAATTTTAAGGAAACCGAACTTCCACTGAAACTCTACGAATTCGAAATAGTCTGAAGTTGGAAAAGCACCTTTGCACCTTTAGAGGGGAAAAAAAACGGTGGAATGATATGACAGATACATTGAAAATCTGGGCGACAATGTTACCCCAAGCGATTTCGGTGATATTTTCTCTCTGTGTGGTGTGACCACAGTGTGACCCCGCCTCTCACCTCTCTGCTTTGTTGCTCTCCTCCTTCGTCCTGCGAATCCTGCGGCGTTCAAATGTTTAATTTCGCAAAGACTGGCGCATTCTGGAGATACAAGAAAAAAATAAAAGAAAAAAAAAGGGGGGAAGTTCAAGGTATCAGCATACTTTTAATTACGGCTCAATCGTATCGATTTTCCAATTTCCCAGGCGTTCGCCAGTTTCCGTTACTTTTCTGCTCTGCAGGAATTTTGGGCTTCACGTTTCCGGGATATATTCCGGATATTCCGTGTGATTTCTTTGCAATTCCGCGGGAACGTAAGTAGCGTCCATTGAACGCTATTTTGGCATAAGATATTTACCATAAATAAACAGTTCCGTTGATTTTGTTAACTCCCAAAAGACGCTCTCCTCTACTCTTCGCTCGACAGCAAACACACGACTGTGCATGGGAGAGCGCCGTTTTCACCGTTAGCTCGTAAGGGTGTTCGTGTGTGTGTGTGTGTGTGTGTGTGGAGAGAGAGAGAGGCCAGCACCAGAAGTGACAGCGCAAGTGTCAACCGCGAGGAAGCTCCGTTATTTTCGAGAGAGCGCAGCTGTCAAAAGCAGCCAGCTGTTGCTTGCCACCTGTTTTTTGGGGGTTGCAAACTGTGTTTTTTCTTTGCGTTTCTTGTAAGGAGCATGTAATTTTGGGGTTTTTAACCCCCAGGATATGTGCTTATTATCCCCATTTTGTATAGCCTACTTTTGGCATAAGGAACTCCAAAACCGCGCACAAAGCGTTAGGAAATTCCTTGTTCTCCCCGCTTGAGGTGGACCACTGCTTTAAACTAGAGATGACACATTTCAAAAAGGGTTCTTCCAGTAGGTCCTTTTATTTCCTTAATTAATTTTGTTTGTGTTCTTTTGTGTTAAAGTTTTTCTTAAAAAAATAATAGTTAAAAATTAAATAATAATACTATTGTGGAAAAACTATTTTAATATAAATTTTTGTCAAAACGTAAACATATTAGGAAACTGCCAGCATTCAAACACAAAAAAAAAATGGTTTTTTAAATATTTGGAATATTTTAAGTAGTTTAATTCTATTTAAATCCCAGGAAATACCCAAAATTATATGACACTCAATCGAGAACAACTATCTGCTTCTTTTTCTCCACCAGAAAATCCTCTTCCTCGGTACTCAGATCGTATATATCCTCATCGGATTTCGTTTTAACAGAAGTCTTGGGCTTGGCTTTTTTCCTACGGTTTTCTAGAATATATATTAACAGTTTTTATAGAATTTAAATATTTAATAAATAAAAGAAAGCCGACTTACCATCAGCCACACGCTCTAGTTCATCTTCTGTATCAATGCCGGAGGAAGCCTCTTGATTCTGAACCGCCTTCTTTTGATCCGTGGCTTCTACATCATAGGTATTTGCCACCTTGATGGTCTCATCAACTTGATCTTCCTTTTCCTCCTTAGACTCTTTCTGCGAACTGGGCCTTCTTGCCTCATCGCACACCTCCTCGTCGCTTTCGGGCTGGCCAAGATCCATGGTGTCCAGGGCATAGCGACGCCAGGGCAGATACTTGCGAAGGCTATAACATTTCTCGATCCAGCTGCGTGTCACAATCTTGCCCTTGCCCTTCACCTGATTGTATTTGGGAGTGTTCTTGAAGGCGCAACTGAAGGGGAACCAAATATACATAAAATACATGGGATTTATGAGCATAAAGGAACCTACATGAGGTGAGTGCATCCTGGCTCCCAGTCCGCTTTGTATTTAGCACCCAAAGCAGTGGCCTTTGAACGCAAATCAGCGCGATCGGGATTCTGTAAGGAAAGAATCTTAATTAATTAATCCCCACTGGATACCCCCAGCTCCTAGCTTGCCTGTATGCCACTGATGACCAAAACCACGCCGCTGAGCAGCTGATTGAAGGGACGATATTGGATGATGGCCTCATTGATCTTGGGCTTTTTGGCGGGCGTGGCAGTGCCACGATTACCATTGCCCGAAGGCGAGGAGAGACGCTTTTGGGCAGATGGTCGAGAATTGTCGCGGGTCTTGGAGGCGTCCCTAGGCTTACTGGTCTCCTTGGATCTGCTCTCATGCTTGTCCTCTTTCCTAGCTGGCTTGTCCTCCTTGGACGAGGATTTCTCCTCTTTTCTGGCCGGTTTATCCTCTTTGGCTGAGGATTTGCTCTCTTTCGAGATGGATTTGTCCCCCTGGCTGCTCGACTTGTCCAGGGAAAGTCGCTTGGACTTGTCCTTTTTGCGCTCCTTCTCCTTTTCCTGCTCCTGTCGCCTGCGATCCTTGTCTGCCTCCAGATGCTTGCTCAGTCGCCGCTTTTTGGCATTGCTCTCATCGGCATCCTCAACCCCATCATCGTCATCGTCCTCGCCAAACAGCAGAGAAGTTCGATTGCGATCCAAGGGCTTAGCGACGATATCTTCATCTTCATTCGAGGATTCCCTACGGCGAGCAGGGGGAACGGGCGAGGGTGAGGCTTTGGGCATGTTGGCGGAGACCTTGCCGATGCTGAGTCTCCTCAGGGCCGAGGATCCCGCATCCCGAATGGCCGCCGCTGTGGTGGTAGCAGCCGGCGTCTGTTGCGGCTGCTGCTGCTGCTGCTTTAGGTGCGACTCCTTCTTCCAGCTCTGGAATCTGGTCAGTTGGTTATCGTTCTCCGAGTCCGGGGACTCCTCGCGCAGCTTGAAGGCGCCAAACTGCATCATCCGCTCGGGCAGCAGAGACTTGACCTTGGCAGGACCAGCAGCTGCAGCAGCTGCAGCAGATGTGGTTGATGCGGCCGTCACATGCACCTTGACGAACGATATGCCGTACTGGACATGCCGATTGAAGGGCTGCGTGCACACAATCTTCAGCAGCTTCCACTTCTCCGGCAGGGCGGTCTGGTCCAGCGCCGAGCCACTGAAGCAGCGCACGCGATTCTGGTTGCTCGAGTTCTTGCTCTCGATCGGTGTCATGAACGAGCTGGACAGGAGGAGCTCGCGAAAATCATCCGTCTGGCAGCCGGTGCGACTCACCAGCACCTCGATGAAGGCCGAGTGCTCGTTGCCGAGGTCGATGCCAGTGATTTGTTGCGGCTCCTGGAACTCCAGGACCACATAGGCGGACTTCTCGTTGCCGGATTTGGTGCGCCACTTCTTGCCGGCGCTCTCCTTGAGCAGATTCTCAGCCACATGAACCTGGCAATGATTCGGAATGATATATATATAGGGATATATAGGTGTTAAAGGCCCAATCTCACCGCATCCTCGCTGCTCACTTCGCGCACGGACTTAAAGGAAGCTATTGGCATTTCGCAATTGTTTGTATTTAATAGAAAACAAAACAAAACAAAAAATAAATCAGACGCCGCTCATTTGGGCGGGAAACTAGCTGCGTGCTATCGCTCCTCGATATTTCCTGGGCGAATTAATTAATTATTTTGTTGGTTGGTGAAATATGTATGTGAAAATTTAAGCTTTTTATTTATTTGTTGTTGAAAACCATATGTAAGCAGAGTTGTTATTGTTTAGTTGAACATTTTAAAAATAAACCCTGTATCCGGCGGGCGCTAACCGTCCATCACTAGCAGTTCTGACACTTTAGCTTTGTTGTAATGCTACTTTAGCTATTTTATAGCTTACTTGCAAGTTAGCTTGAAAGGAAAGCTTTATTAATTATAATTATAAAATATATAAGTGTTAAGTTGATTATATATTTAAACAGGCAAAACAAAACGTATAGTTTTATTTATTGTTAAACACATTTATAAATGGAGTTGTTACTGTTTTGACCGCTTTAGTTTCGCCACATTATATTAAATAATATTAGATTAAATAAATTAAAAATATTTTAGCTTAAAACCTTGATTTATTATTGTTCTTACAGGAAAAAGTAAAGTATTTAAATGTTAAAGTGAAGATATAAAGTAAAGTGAAAAAGTAAAAGTGAAAAGTAAAGTAAGATTGTAAAGTAACATACTTACTTATATAAATCAAACCAAGTTCCTTAATACTAATTAGTACTATTAAAAGCACTGATTAAATAATTAGCTTTAATTAAAATATCTTGTTCTACAGATTAGTTGTTAAGAGTCTGGCATCTTCTAAGAAATCTGTTCTATTCTCGGTCAAATAAATGTATTTATAAATTAGAAATAAATGTTTTAATTAACTTTCGTAACTCAAATAAATAATTATGTATTACAAACCTTTACAAAATCGATCAAATTAAGCGGCAACCGGAGAAAGTGCAGAATAATAAAACCCACGAAAAGTGAAAGTTTTTCTATGATAAAATAAAAATAGAGATGGGTCATATTTTATCAAGACATTAAAGGCAAATAAAGTACAAAAAACATACAAAAATTAACTAAAATAAAAGCACATTTTTAATAATTCTTAAAGAAAGCTTAATTAAATATAATAACAACCAGTTGCATAGTGTTTTTCTCCACACAAAATTAAATGAATTAAGTCGTGACTGGACACAACCGATATATCGTGAGCACGCAGCTAGACCGTAAACTATCGCCCATCCCTATGTCCCCGCTGCAGTTGTCAATGTCGACGGGCAAAGATTTTTTGTAAATAAAAACAAAATAAAATGAGCGCTGATGCCAGGATTAAGGAAATGGCGCCAAGAAGGGATAGCTCCACGCACCCGCCGCCAACCAGTGCAGAGGAGGAGGCGGAGGCGGCGCAGGAGCAGGAGCAGCAGCGCCGCACAGACGCTTCCAACTCCAATTCCCAGCCAAGCGCCAGCGATTGGGTGAATTTCTCGCAATGGATGCACTGCTTCTGCGTGGTCACCTTCGATCTGAACCTGGGCCAGGCCCTCGAGCATGTCTATCCGCCGGTATTTATGCCCAGCGACCAGGAGGTGAGCAACATCTGCTACATGGCCTTTCCGGACTCCAATTCCGGCTGCATGGGCGACACCAAGTTCCACATGCGATTCCGCTGCACGGCACGCCGGGATTCGCTCCAGAACTACAATGCGGAGTGCTCGCCAGCACTGCGGCAGGATGGCTCCCACTACTGGGGCTTCGTCTACTTCCGCCAGAAGCGGGATGCGAATCTGCCGCGCGGCTACTTCCAGAAGAGCTTCATCATCATCACCCGGCTGCCGTTCTTCAATCTCTACTACGACATACTGGCCCAGCTGGCGCCGCGCTACTTTGACGAGGGCACCGACATCCTGCGCCTGGCCAGCGAGCAGATCAACCGCCAGTGGCCATCGCTGCGCGTGGGTCAGCCGCTGCAGCTGCCCCTGCTGGAGTGCAGCTATCAAATCTGTATACCACGCGCCACCACCAGCCGGAAAACAACCACCGATGCGTCCTTGGCAGCAGGGGAATCTCCGCCAGCCATGGCCGTTGCAGCCTCCGCCGCCGGCGTCGCCTGCCCCACGACAACGGCCAAGATCCTGACGTCCGTCAACGAAATCGAGCTCTTCCGCTCCCTGGACTTTGTCATGGAGCAGCTCTACACGCTGTGGGAGCTGGTTATCACCGCCGAGCCCATTGTGGTGGTGGGCACCTCGCCGGCCGACTGCACCCACATGGTGCAGACGCTGGTGGCGCTGATAGCGCCGCTGGAGTATTGCGCCGAGGCGCGTCCCTACTTCACCATCCACGACAGCGAGTTCCGGGAGTTTACGCAGGAATGCAAGGCCACGACCACGGCCAGCGTCGTGCCCGCCTGCATTCTGGGCGTGACCAATCCGTTCTTTGTCAAGCTGCTCAAGGCCTGGCCGCATATGCTGCGACTGGTGGATAACCAGGTGAGAGATTGAGGAGTCGTCCACGTACCCAGCACAACACTCTTCACACACTCACACACACACACACCTCTTGCCATCTCGCTCTCTTTCAGAAGAACATGCAGCAGCAGCAGCACCTGCTCCTGGGCCAAAAGCATGCACGGAACATAGCCTCAGCCACCTCGTTCTCCAGCTCATCAGGATCGGCCGCCGATCTGGCCGTGCGAGCTGTCAAGAGCAGCGCCAGCTTGAACGGCGGCAGCTCGAATGGCGGCGGCACCGGTGAGAGCTCCAGCGCGGGATTGCACAGCAAGTACAGGCCGTATCTGAAGAAGGACAAGGCGCTGATCAAGAAGGTGCTGCTGGGCATGAAGACCAAGCGACCGGAGCATGTCCAGACCGCCCTCATTCGGCGGCACCTGCTGGAGCTAACGCAGAGCTTTATGATACCGCTGGAGCGCTACATGGCCTCGCTGATGCCGCTGCAAAAGGACATCAGTCCCTTCAAGTCGGCGCCGAATGCGAGCAGCTTCAAGCTGGAGGATTTCCTGGCCACCCTGGAAGCTGCGGGGCCGCAACTAACGTCGCCCCTAAAGGGCGACTGGAAGGGACTGTATCGGCGCTTCTTCCGTTCGCCCAACTTCCGGGGATGGTACGAGGCGCGGCATCGAGAGCTACAGCTAACGCTGCAGGATCTCCAGCTGCAGGCTCTGTCGGAGGCGAACCTGGAGCACTGGGCCCACGACAAGCAGGAGGTGGAGATCATTGATATGATACTCAAGCTCAAGCAGAAATTGAATCTCTACGGTGAGAAGGGCAGCCAGCTGGAGGGGCACGGACATGGGCTCAATGTCACCCAGCAGCAGATAAGGGCGCAGATAGAGTGCATGAAGGGATTGCTGCCGCCGGATCTCAAGAATGTGGTGAACCTTTGATCCTAGCTGCGGCTGTCTAGCTAAATTTTGTACTCTTTACCTTCCTCCCTACCCATTGGCTGCTCTTAGTTCATTTTCCGTCCCCCCCGAGGATCACCCCCTGATTATGTGTGTGTGTGTGTGTGTGTGTGTGAGTCGTGTGTGTGTGTTTGTTAGCGATCCTTGGGGGGGGTGCGAAGGTGCTCTTTATCATTGTAAATAAGTTTTAACCGGAGATTAGTCGCTTTAACCGTAGTTTAATTTGTATAAAAAAAAGAACCCAGAACAGAAGTCGAAAGTTGAATGTTAGTCCAAGCCAAGTATTAAATATAATCGATGCGATATATACTATATCTTTCTCTTTCCCCAGTTCTAAACGAACGTGAATGCTCATGTCTCACCTCTTCCGACGACTGTCTCAAATAGAAAATATTTTTACTATCCTTTAAAAATGGTGCAACCTATTCCAATAATACGAATTTTTCAAGTCTATGCTTAAAGTTAAGTGTGTTAGTTTGCAAAATTATATACATATATTATATCCTAAATGTTTATAAAGCAAATCACAGGGCTCGCAAGTAACCGTTTAGAGCGTTTCCTTGTTCCTTTTCTGTTCATTTTCATCCCTGATTGAGTGTTCTCAGTTAAGCTTACGCTCTTTTAGTAAACACTTCAAGAGAGTAACTATTGTTATTTGCGAGCTCTTTGGGGATATGTATGTCTTTATCCTTGAAAGTGTTGCTACGCTAAGGTTGTTGACCAATTTGTGATTCAAAGCCAGTTCTGTTCTCTTCTATTTTTTTTTTTTTTAAATCGTGTGTCTTCTGAAAACATTTTGTGAAAACTTTGTAAATCCCTAAAAGTAATGTTTATGTCTATGACTGTCTCAAATATAAGAAAATCTATAATATAACTAATCCTAGCCATTGTGTTTTTATTTTAAAGGGGTTATTTTGCTATAAGTATTGAGTGTCTGGAAAGAGCGTAACAAGAAATAGCTCAACTGAGAACACTCAAAGGAAAACTAAAGCGGAAGTGAGTTTTATTTAATTACTGGTTGATTTTAGATATCATATATTAGGTTTGACTTATATATGGAGGTGGTCAAAAGTATTTATGCAAATTACACCTATGTACGTACTCATAGATTTGTGTAAATACTTGTGACTACCTCTGTTTCATTCCGTTCCAAGAATTAAAAAGAAATTATACAAGATCGGTTTCTCTCGAAACAGAACCGGATATTTTGTTTCCCTTTTTATTCCTCTCACTTGTAAGTGAAAAGAAAGAATGGAGCCTTGGCACTTGCTTGTACATTGCAGGCAAATTGGCCTGCGCAATTCCATAACCATAGGTTTCCTTCTATAGTTATATTATGGTTCCCCTCACTTGTATCTGCAGAGAAAAAATGGAATGCTCTCTCAGAGCATTCGTAATTGCTTGTACATTGCAGGCAAAATATGGAAGGGGAGCAGAGAGCGCCAGAGATAAGACACTCTATATCCTCTTGCAAGCTCTGAATTTAAAAATGAAAAAATGGAAAGCTCTCTCAAAGCATTCGTAATTGCTTGTACATTGCAGGCAAAATATGGAAGAGGGGCAGAGAACGCCAGAGAAAAGACACTCTATATCCTCTTGCAAGCTCTGAATTTAAATAAATTAATCAACGAATTTAGCAAGAGACTTCCAATACGTTTATTATCATAATATTATGAACAAAAAAATATAACTTAGCCGATACAATGAATAATAGGTAATAGAGAATTGATGATGAACTGATGCTGAGATGCAGAAATGAAGCGAGATAACGACGATGCTTCTGCGGTGGCGGGAATGCTTGGTTAGATGAGAAAGACAATGTCGTCGGCCACCATGATCTGGTTATCCTCGGTCATGCGGTGCACGGCGGCCTCGATTTCGCCACCGCTAAAGGGCTCCTGGTTGCCCTCGTTGATGGCCGTGGTGATTCTGGCCAGCGGCAGGCTCTGCTCGCGTGCCTCGCGGAACAGGCGCTGCAAGTTGTTCTTGAAGGCGCCCAGCCGGGCATCGCTGATGGTGGCCGGCTCCGCGGGCGTTAGCGATGCCGTCGACTGCTCCTCGCTGGAAGTGGCCACCTGCTGGCCGCCGGAACGAGCAGCGGGCAGGGATCTGCGGGTCTCGCGACGCATCAAGTCACCGGCATCCGGCTGCGGTGTCTCTATATCCTCCTCATCGCTATCGGCGCCAGCCACCTCCACGCGGGTGCGCTTGCTGCGTCGTGACGGGGATCGCTGGGTGCTGGCCGCCGCAGCGCCATCCTCCTCCTCGTCGTCCGAGGCGCCACTGTTGCGACGCCGCTTGCCGCGCTCCTTCTCCAGCACCTTCTTGAAGTACGCGAACTGCACCAGCTCAATGGCCGCCTGGGCATCGTCAATGGTCACCGTCTTGGACATGCGTGCCCGGGCATGGGCAGTGGACAGACGGATCAGCGTCTCCAGGGTACGGGCCGTAATGGGTTGAGTGCGAGCCACATCCGTTTCCACAGCCTCCTGGGAGCGCAGGCGCGAGTACTCGTTGGCAATGGCCTCGCAGGCCTGCTCGCCCAGCTTGGGCTTCATGCACTTGGCAATGTGGATGTACTTGCGCATAAACTCCACGGACAGGATCTTCTCGTGACGCTGGCGGGACTTGCCATGCAGCAGGGCATCGTACTTCTCGTACACTTCGGTGTCCTTCTTCTGTGGAGTCCAAGAAGGGAGTTCAAGTGAAGGGATTTAAGAGAATATTTATTGCTTGCTCTCACCTCATCATTCCTGGAGACAAAGGCCAGGGAATCGGCATAGGAACTGCCCATGGACAGGGGCTCACCGTCCGCCTCCTTGGGATTGCGATAGCGATGCATGCGCACCACATGATCGGATATCATCTGGTCCACATCGCTGTCGATCACGTCCAGCATGACGAAGAGCAGATCGAAACGCGACAGCAGCGAATCCTGCAGCCCAATGTTCTCCATGGGCGTCTTGTATTGATCATACTGCGGGCGGGAGAGAGATGAAGAGGATTAAGGAGGAGATTCGGGAGATTCCTAGGAGCTATAACCAAAGACACTAGAAGTACTAAGATGAGTAACGACCATACATTTGATTTGCAATATCTATCCCGCTCTCACGCTGTCTTGCTCTTCCACTCTTCCGCTCTCACAAAGTTGAGAGCATGGCATAACTGTAGAGGCCTCGTCGAGAGAACTGTCCCCTCTTTTGAGGACTCTATTTGTGCTGTCGTTCGCTTGCTATCTCTTTCTAGCGCATGTCTCTGAATACAGTTAGAGTCCTCATTGGAGCTGATGAGGCTACCTATACTACAGTTATGCCATGGAGAGCGCACTCTATAGCCGCTCCTCCTCTCTCAGTCTCCATGGCAACGGATTAGGCTGCATTGCTACAGCCTAAGCGAAAAATGCGTATGGCGTTCGGCGTCTTAGTACTTCTAGTGTCTTTACTATGTAACCATGTACTCACCCTGCCATACACCGGATTGGCGGCGGCCAACACCGAGCAGCGCGCATTGAGGGAGGCATGGATGCCCGCCTTGGAGATGGTCACACGGCCCTGCTCCATCACCTCGTGGATGGCCGTGCGATCAATGTCGCTCATCTTGTCGAACTCATCGATGCAGACCACACCGCGATCGGCCAGGACCATGGCGCCCGCCTCCAGGCGACGCTCGCCCGTCTCCTGATCGCTGGTCACCGCCGCCGTGAGACCCACACCGCTGGAGCCGCGTCCCGTGGTGGGAATGGCGCGCGGAGCCGTGTTCAGGACATAGCGCAGCAGCTGCGACTTGGCCACCGAGGGATCGCCGATGAGCAGGACATTGATGTCGCCCCTGAGACGTGTGCCATTGGGCAGGAGCTTCTCCACGCCGCCCAGCAGCAGGCACAGGATGGCCTGCTTCACAAAGGCATGGCCGTGGATGGAGGGGGCCAGGCTCTTGCTGAGCAGCTCGAAGATGTCGTTATTCTTGGCCAGCTTCTTGCACAGCATGATGTCCTCGCGCGATATGTCCAGGTTGCTCTCCTTGCTCAGCAGCGAGATGTTGTTGGCCAGCAGGACGGTGCGGAAGGTGCCGGTGGTGTAGCCGCCACGCTTGCCGGGCAAACAGCGATAGCTGCCAACGATCTGGACACGATCGCCGGGCTTGCAGCGATCCACGAGATCGTCGTCGCAGACAATATCAACGGAGCGGGGCAGCTGACCAGCCGGCGCCTTCTCTGGCATCTCCTGTATGGTCAGGGTCTGGTGATCCTTGTAAACGGACAACCCATATTCCGTTTCCAACAGATTGCCATCCTCATCCTTGGTGGGATAGGCGGCGCCCGAGGGAATGGCCTCGAAGGAGGTGAGGTCCGTGTACTTGCGCTCCATCACCTTGCGCGTATTGGGGCAGTAGTGGACGCTGCGCACCACCTTGGGGCGGATGAGGGAGACTTTCGTGACGATGCCCTCGACGCAGACCATGTTGCCCAGGTAAATGGAGGTGAGGCTGCGCGGCGTCACATGCCGATTGCCGAAGCAGCCCTCGAAGCCCACAAACAGATCCTCGTGCATTTTGGCATAGCTTGGGTCCACCGTCGAGGCGTACTCCTTGAGGGCACGCCCGAAGGCCAGCTGCTCGTCCGCCGTGTTGCTGAGCAGGCCCAGCGCCCGCGGGGGATTCTTGCGCTTTAGATCGTTGACATTTACGATAAGGCGCTTGCTTTTCTCCGCAATCATGTCCTTGACGTGACCAGCATAGATGCCCTGGTCCTCCTCGTCGTCCAGAAAGTCCACATATTCGCGCTGGATGTCCTTGATGAACTGCTCCCCGTCGTGGGCCATTGTGTTGTAGGTTTCTTTTGGGCAGCTGGAGGAATCGGAAAGAAGCCTAGTTCTGTTCGGAGGCAAACACAAACGCAAACAAAACTCGAAACGCGAAAATTGCACGCCGTACGCAATGTTTTTGGCGGGAAGAACGAGGATACCGGCGCGGGCAGTGTGACCAGGCGGTGAAATACCAGTAAATGTAGTACTAAATACTGAAAAATACCATGTCTATCGATAGTTATCGAGCGCTCAAGGGGTTCAAAATATGAAATTACTATTAATTAAATTATGTAAATTATTATTATTATTATTATTACTATATTATTACTATAAATTAAATTATGTAAATTATTATATATCTGTTAATTTATATGAGAAACCCCGAATAAAGGTATACAATTTCTGCTTATCGAAGTTAGAAACAGCTCGCATATATGTATATGTATATACAAATATTAATATGCGATATAGTATATATATAGTGTGTTTAGTTATTTAGTTATTAAATTATTAAATTATTAAATTATTAAATTATTAAATTATTAAGTTATTAAATTATTAAATTATTAAATTATTAAATTATTAAATTATTAAATTATTAAATTATTAAATTATTAAATTATTTAGTTATTTAGTTATTTAGTTATTTAGTTATTTAGTTATTTAGTTATTTAGTTATTTAGTTATT
>JAEIIU010056835.1:1844-18999 GCA_018874675.1 Drosophila baimaii | reverse complement strand
GACGGACAGACGGACATGGCTAGATCGACTCGGCTGTTGATGCTGATCAAGAATATATATACTTTATCGGTCGGAAATGTCTCCTTCACTGCGTTGCAAACTTCTGACTAAAATTATAATACCCTGCAGGGGTATAATGAATTTATAAAGCTAAGCCAGAATTCAAAGGGGAGAAAGGAGTACTTGCGTGGATGATTCCAATTTGGGAAAGTGCAGTGATTTCCTTTTAATATATATTTTAATTTTAAGAAATCGAAAGTTAGAAAAATGTACAAAAACACTCTAAGATCTTGTCAAAGTCAAGCAGTTGACTGGATATATAACTGAAAATGTAATCATTATAAGCTGCTTAACCATAATTTTATTTAACTTGGCAACCATCACTTTAGGAGGCCCAGAATTAGCTTTAAAACTATTATTTTTACTCCCGGTAATAACAAACATTACATGAAGTAAGAAAAGCTATCTTCGGGGGGAGCCGAAGTTGATATACCCTTACAGCTAATTTGTTACTTATTAAAGAAGATTTTGATACTAAGAGAATAAATTACACGAAACACCCTGTTTCGCCTATATGTTTATATGGTAGCTATCAGATATAGTTGGCCGATGTCTATGAAAATTTTAACAAAATCCTCTTATCGTTTAAAAAGATCATGTATAATGTACAATGAAGTTTCATTCGAATATCTTGATCGTTTCTATGGCAGCTATAAGATATAACAGTCTGATTCCGGCCGTTCCGGCATATATAATGCCTGCAAAAGATATAAGGTGAAAGTTTCCTGAAAGTGAAGCACTGCGTTGCAAACATCATGGCAAAACTATAATACCCTGCAAGGGTATAAAAGGGTCATCTGCAAATCCAAAAGGGACGCATATTCTTGATTAGCATCATCAGGCGAATCGATCTAGCCTTGCTCGTCTGCTTGTCTATTTTTACAAGACAAAACATATTAGCTACTAAAAGTGATAAAGCTAATCAAATTTTTAAAACAGAAAGCATTGAGTACCGGGTATCACACAGTTAATTAAACTCGACTGCAGCTTTCTAATTTATTCTTTAAAGAAGCCCGGATAGACAAACTATTCAATAAACACTTTCGATATATTAAACAAAACCGTGTATTATCATTGTTACTTTACTTTTCGTATGTAATTATGAAACATAGCCACTGTTTTATTAATATTACGGATAGAATAGATGCAGAGGCACTTATAATATATGAAATATATTGTGTATAGAATATAAGTAGCGAAATTCTTACGTGCTGTCAGAAGTGACATCCCTATAGGGATTGCTTACGGTTGGTAAGCCCTGTACTGCTTACAAAATGCTCTTGCAGTAGTTGTTGTTTTAGAAACTGAAAAAAACAGATGACACGAAATAATATATATTTTTGTCCCCGCCTTGCTCTTGAGTAACCAAATAAGTTTGTTATGCGCGGAGAGCCCCGCTTGAGAGTGAGTCACCTTGGCGAAAACACGACATGGTCGCTTATGTGGCTGCATCTATGAATAAAAGGCAATGGCAGACAGCAGCGCGCCTTGTGTGAGTGTGCCTGGGATGGCGTTGTGGGTGGGAGGACTCTTTTTCGGGTGGGAGGACCTTTGTGCTGCTGTGTATCAGATTTGTTTGCGAGTGGACAGCTTTGGCAGAGGGCGACGCGTGGGAGCGTGGGAGGGCCAGAAGGACAGGCCAGAAGGAGGCGAGGGGGCGTGCAGCCTCCCCCGAACGACGAGCGCCTTCCTGCGCAGTGTCTGCGCGATGTCAACGCTTTTGCCTTTTGCTGTGGTTTTTTCCCTGCCCATTGTTTGCGGCTGATGATGTGACTGACGTTTGCTTAATCTGCTTAATTTGCGTTAATTTAATCGTGGCTGACGGTGTGTGCCACACACATGTATGTACACATTCGTGCGAGTGTGTGAGTGCACATGTTGCTCTCGTCACTTTGGCGCCTAGTCCTAATTTAGCATGCATTAAAAGCGGTTTGCCTTTACCTTCTGCCAAACTCTCACGGGTTAGAATACACATACATATACATTACATATACTGCCACATATTCGTAATTTGTATGCCTAGGTTTTTTTCGTGTCTTAAAGACCAATAACCTGTTGAGCCATCAAGCTGAGTTTATATTTCCTTCCAGTGCCGGTAGGTAAGATCGAAACTATGAATTCCTTATTTAAAATACTACCAATTTCATTGTGTTTAATGAGATTATCAGGGGTGGTACCAGGAATTGATGTGGATGCGAAACCAATTTAAATGCTGTCTAAAAGTATGCAATAAAATAAATATACTAGGTTCGATAAAGAAACCTTGGATAATATATTTTTAAAATATTTAGATTTATTTTTAAATCTCTTCAATTATAGTGGCGCCCTGCATGTTCATACAGGAATTTCTAAAAACGTCGCTATGGAAATTATTTGGTAATGTGTAATGAAATCTATAAGATTTCAAAATAAATTTGTATCACACTTTTGGACACCATTACAATCGAATTATCGTGATTTTCAAATTGATTAATTAGCAATTATGTATGTATATTTTGTTTTAACTAAGAGAATTTGAGAAAGACAAGATTTTGGATGAATAAGAATTATTTTTTTCTTTAATTTCACTGTTTTCTCATTCAATATTTTCGTCAGTAAATTGAAATTAGAGTTATCTAAGTATAATATAATTATATAATGTAACAAACATTTTAGAACTCAGGCTGATATTTAAATTCCTTTAAGAACAGTGTGGAAGATAATTTTTTTTCTTTTCTTTCATTTTCGTATAGACGTTAGGAGGCATGACCAAATCTTTGAACCTACTTAATCTGCGGGCAAAATACATATGTAGAAGGAAATTGTCCTCAAATTTGTTAGCTCTAGCTCTTATATTCTTTGGGATCTTAGTCTTCAAGCATACTTTGCGACATCTTTTCAATAGATTTTAAATTGATAGAGAGTTATGTGTCATCCTTGATAGGCACTATTCATGGGTTCTGATATCCCTAATGCCTGATACATTTTCGGTTGGTGTTTACTATTAAAATTATCCTTATTATTAATTATTAAAATTATCCTATGAGGGTCAGGCATAATAAGAACATATCTTAGAAATGTCTAATCAATGGTACTAGCTTATAAACGCTCGTAAGAAGTGGAATTTTAAAAATTAGTTTAAATAAATTTTGAAGAATGTAAAAAGCGCTAATTTAAACACAATATAAAAATAATAATAAACAAATTGTATCCAATTAAAACCGACTTGTTAAAATTTATGTTGAAGTCAAAGTTATGTCGATTTAAAAAATAATAAATATACAGGGTACAAAATAAGCTAAAAACCACAGCCGCTGTAGGTTTATAATGACGTTACGAAATCGGTACTGCCTTAAAAGGTCTTTATATAATTTAAATTTAATTTGTAGCTACTTAAGTTTGTTTTTTTTAAGTAAGCCCTTGTAGCTTCCAAGTATTTAAGCGAACGGACTTACAAAGAGATTTGCTGGATTCATTTGGCTGTTGGTATATACAATTGAAGCTAAAGATAACCCGATAAGTTAAATACGCTTTCCTTCCCTATTACATAGTTTGCTCCTGAGCCCCGCTAATGACGCACCATGATGCCAATTTAAATATCAGAAATTCAGTGAATCGAATGTTGGTTCGCCCAGCTTGTTGCCTTGACAAGGGATATTTTAAAAATAAAATATGTATGTATTAATTTAAGTCGATGAAGCTTCAGCAACAAGCACAAGAGGTGACAAAGCCAGGCCGAAAGGTGGTTTCTTTTCTTATGCGCGCAGCAGCGAGGAATGGCCAAGCCGGAATGAGCAGGACACAGAGAGAGAGAGGAGATGATGATGATGACAGGATTTTCTATTGTTGTTGCTGCTTGGCTGTACGTACTGCTAATATGAAAAGTGCCAGCCACAGGTGAGTTAATGTGGCACAAGCAGTCAGATATACGGATACACGCAGCCGGGCGGGTGTCCTGTCCTGGCCAAAACACAGGATACACAACCATCTGCTTCTGCTTCGGTCTGCTTCGCTCCCCATTTCCTTTGACTTCAGGCTGCTTCAGGCTTCAGCTTCAGCTTCAGCTTGCTTGCCCGTTCGCTTTTTGTCTGTTTTTATTGATTTCGGCAGCTTTTATACGCGCACTATGGGGTGACGCGGGAGGTTAGAGGTCGAGTGTGGTGGTGGTGATGGTGGTGGCCATGGCTCATTCGTGACGGCTACAATGGCAAGCAAACAAGTCTTTGTATCTTCGCGATGAAAAATAATTATACGTGGTATTTATTGCATTTTTTATGCTACTCCCCTTCCCCCACCACTCCCTTTAGACTTGGTTGAAGCTTATTTTGAGGAGTGGATTTTGGGGCAGGACTCTCGCTAATTAGTTTCTGGCTCGCTCTCGCCTTTTGCGAAGGAACTGCGAAGAAAGCGTGGGCGGGAAAATGGGCGGACACACACACACATACACTAACAGTCACTGCCACACACACTCACACTCACAGAGAAGCGCTCATCGCAAAAGGCATGTAAAAAAGCGACACCATAATTACTAACCATAAAAATGCGTGGCATGACAAAGGCAAAAATAATGTTGCATACCAATTAGTGCGACATCACACCAGCACACACGCACACTCACTCAAACAGGCATATCCCCACGTCGTATACGTAATATAACCTACCGTGTTTCACTTGGCGAAATATGTGTATGTTAGTTGTTGCTTCGTGTTGATGCTGTTGCGGTGCTGTTGCTTTTTTTTTGGCAAGGGATTTCAATCGAAGGCACTGTAATTTACAGTTAGATCTATTGTGCTGCTCGCGGGGTTGCTTTGTTGTTGTTGTTGGTTGTCGGTTGTCGTTACTTTTTTTTGTTTGTTTAATTTATCAAAAACACATTTAGCAAATATTTTGTTGTTGTATTTCAACTGTATGTCGCAGTCGTGTAAAATCGCGTTAAAAAATACTGGCCGCCGACAATCCTTGGAATATATTTTTTGTTGATATTGTTAAGTGTGTGCGCCCCCGTGTTTGTGCCCGTGCTGCTGCTGCTGGTGTCTTGAGTGTGTGTGAGTGTGTCCTGGGGGGTGGGGGTGGCGAAAAAAAGGTAAAACGAAACTCAAGGCGCGGCGTGCAGCAGTGGTTCCTCAGCGGCGCACATTACTCGACAGGACCACGGCGGAAGACTGTGCTAGGCGAAAAGTCCGCCGGAGCTGCGGCCCGGAGAGTCAGCCGCACAGCGAAGTCAAAAGTCGTTGAGAAAGTCGTGGTTACCGGAGAGAGTCGGGAGAGCCGGGAGAGCTTTGCGCGCGAGCTTTCTGTCTCCTGACTTTCGCTTTCACTCGCCAGGATGGGGCGCCATGCTGGGGACTGGGGCAACAGTCAAGTCACCACGGGTCAGAAATGTCTTGTAAAACACTCTAAGTTATTTATTGAGACTAGTTTGCGTTGAAAAAACAGAAGGGACATGGCTAGATCGCATCGGCTGGTGTCGTTGATCATAAATAAATGCATACAATTTATATACTCATTCACTGCGACTAAATTACATCAGTACTATAAAACCCCATTCAAAAGAGGAAGAATTTTAACAAAATTTTATTAAAGCAGCTTTAGTTTTATTTAACTTTTTGGAAGATCCTAATGGATATTGCATCCTAAAAGACATAATAAATGGTGCGGTCAATGATCCTTCACTTCGAAGGTTTTAATATTAAAATAATATTCATACAAAAATAAAGACTAATTAAAGGCTATTATAATTTAATGTAAAGAAACACCAATTTTGAATTTGTTATACAGGGATCAACATTAAAAATAAACAGGCAGTAGTTCATTTATTTTAAAATAGGAAATAAATATAACTTTTGAAATACTTATATGTTAATGGTTATTGTACCTAAAAGGTATAATGAATGGAGGGGTCAATGAACCTTAACTACAAAGGTATTATATTAAAAATTAAAAAAAAACGAATTGAAAGATATTATTTAGTGTACAGTTTTGTAATGCATAGAAAGAACCAATTTTGAATTTAAAAATAAACATAACATAGTTTATTTTAAAATTGAAAATAAATATAACCTTTTATTTTTTATCTGTGTTTTGTGATTAAGTAATTAAACTTGATTCATTTTTTAAATACAAAAAAAAAACCCTTTAAAAATTTAAAAATAGATTAGTTGGCTACGGTGGTATAATCTATCAGATTATTGATAATTTAGTATCGATTTCAAATAATCTAGCATTATTTATAAATTAATTTATGTTCTTTTTTTTTTGTATTTTTTTTCAATTTATTAATGTACAAATTGTTTTTTTTTATAAAAGAAAAATTGAAAAATATTTTGTATATTCAACACTTCAAATTTTTGGTATCTTTAAAATTAAAAAGTATGGTATAAATGGTATTTCTTTGAGGCGATGACATATCGATATCGTTATCGGCGCGGTCACCCTGGTTGCGCTATAATCAAGCGTTGTTTGTTGTTGGCCATTTTGCTGCGAAAAATAGTGAACCCGCTCTTCAAAACTGTAAGTTCGCGTGCAGGATTTATTTAAGTAGGCTCTGAATAAATGTTAAGCCCTCAACTATAGATGGAAATACCTAGCATAGGCAAACATTGGTCGTGATTCGAAAAAATGTAAAGTGTCTTTGTGTCTGTGAAGTGACGCTATCCGTTTTGAAAGGTTTTTGTGTGCTCTTCCTATTCCTCCTGGCGCTAACCAAGGCTTCGCGAGGGGCGTTCAGTAGCTAAGCCTACGTCCAAGTTCTGTCTATTACTTGCCATTTTATTTAGTTTAAACTATATAATCGGCGAATCATTTGCTCTATCTGTTGGCGTCGCCTTCTGCGGCAGCGGCTTTCATTTTGTTTTCTTGCAAAAACCACCACACACCAGCACACGGCGCGCACACACACACACTCACACCACCAAGCGCGTGAGAGAGCGGCTTGCTGCCTGCCAGCGTTACGCTCTGCTGCGTACGAGTTTTCTGGTTCTGGTTCTCAGCGTTCTCCCTAACTCCCGCTTCCGTTACAGCCGCCGCTGTGCAGACCCAATCCAGATCCAGTCCAAGCCACACTCGCAAAATCGTGAAAAATGTCAGCTAAGCGCAAAGCAGGTGGCAACGGAGCCGGGCCCAACAAGCGGCGACCCAAGAAGAAGGAGTCCGACTACGAGGATGACTTCAGCGACGAGTCGGATGACGGCGCTCACCAGGCGGCTGCTGCCGCCGCCAACCAGATGGAGGTGCTTATCCCACACGACGACCTGGATCCGCCCAGCAAGCTGCCGGAAGATTTGCTGGCCACGCTGGAGAAGACACCTGGCCAGTTGCTGCTGGCCGGCATGGTGACGTGGGACCTCACAGGCAAGCGGGACCGCAAGAATGTCACAAAAGTGCGACCGAACTTGTACAGCTTCCACCGATTCACAGAAGAAAAGGTAAGGATTAGGGATCACCCTTTGTATTTGAGCTATTCTCCAATTCGTATCTCTTGCAGTATCGGTACGTGGCCAGCGGACCAGCGGCCGCCCACACCATTATCATCAATATGGATCGCAAGGCGCTCGGCTTTGGGCGCAACCCCAGCGGCCAGCTAGGCCTCAGCCAGGACATTAAGCTGGCAGAGAAGCCAACGATCATTCCGGCCCTGGAGCAGCTGAATGTGGTGCAGGCAGCCGTCGGGCGGCACCACACACTCTTCCTCACAGACACGGGCACCGTCTACGCCTGCGGCGAGAACAAGTCCGGCCAGTGTGGAGTGGGCAATACTCATGCGAATATCTACTCGCCAACGCCGATAAATTACCGAGGACCGCCCATCATCCGCATCGGGTGCGGGGCCGAGTTCTCTGTCATTCTGGACATCAAGGGGAATCTGCACACCTTCGGGCTGCCCGAGTACGGCCAGCTGGGCCACAACACAGACGCCAAGTATTTTGTGAACGCCAACAAGCTCTCATTCCACTTTGAAACGTCACCGAAGAAGGTGGTCCTTTACATAGAGAAGAGCAAGGAGGGCCATGTGACTCCGGTGGATGGTGTGCAGATCGTGGACTTTGCCTGCGGCAACAATCACACGGTGAGTGAGACATCTCTCTACTCTCAGGATATGTTGTCACTAAAGTCCTTTTATCTTTTAGGTGGCCATCGACTCTAAGAAGCGGGTGTACAGCTGGGGCTTTGGCGGTTTCGGGCGCCTCGGCCACGCCGAACCCAAAGACGAGATGGTGCCGCGTCTGATGAAGTTCTATGATACCCAGGGTCGGGGCGGTCGCAGTGTTTATTGCGGCTCCACATTCAGTCTCATTGTCAACGAACTGGGCCTGCTCTTTCTGTTTGGCCAGAATAAGAAGACGGGCGAGGCCAATATGTATCCCAAGCCCGTCCAGGATCTATCCGGATGGAATATCACCGACATTGGCTGTGCCAATACGTCGATCGTGATATCGGCCGATGACACCCTCATCGCCTGGGGTGCCTCGCCCACGTTTGGGGAGCTGGGCATCGGGGAGTTCCAGAAATCCTCGACGGTGCCCAAGGAGGTGCCCAAGCTGGATGGCATTAAAATACCTCAGGTTACCATGGGATACTCGCACACCGCGCTGTTGGTGGACACCAGCCACGAGGCCACCAAGCAAAAGTACGACAAGATGCCCGAGTACAACATCGACGATTAAGCGGGTGGCACACCACACGTCAGCTTTTCCTCAAGCAATCATGCTGCCAAGAACAACAATACTGCTCCACAAGAACTACAAACAACTACCAGAAACCCAGAGAACTGATCATCGAAACGCTGCTGCTACTTATCGAAAAGAAAACAAAAAAAAAACCAGCAACTTGTATGCTATAAGTTAAAGCTATTATTACGCTAAACTCTCGCTATCTATTTATCTATACGCGATAATCTCGGAATACGGTTGAGTGATGATTTCGTTCCCAACACCTCTAATTTATTATCGTATCTGATGAAATTACCTAACGTGTCTGGCCCCCTCTCCTCCCCTTTCTCTCTAATTTATTGTGCCGCCCACCTTTAGGCTTAAAAACGATCCCACACAAAACCCAATTGTATTTTTTTAAATGTACTCTCGTAATAAGTTACAGTATTCTGCATTTTATTCGAAATGAGTGAACAAAGGCAACAAAAAACCATAAACTATACAAAAAAAAAGAAAGAAACATAAATTAAACAAACTAAGCGCATAGGTTACATACATATAAAAAGTATACCATGGAACAAATCCAATACCAGTTGCAACTATTAACAAGTACATCTTGCATTTTAATCATATACAAACAAATATTTAAATAAAGAGAATGTTAGTATTTAGAGTTAGTCTGTTTACTTTTTTTTTCATTATAGCATGATGATTTTTCACTACTATAGCACGATTATTTATTTACTAAGATGCCGCACGTATTTTTCGTGCTGGACCCAGCTCTGGTTCTGTTGCCTGACAGAGAAAGCGGGCTTTAGAGACGGTTGCTCTCTTGTATCTATACAGCAGAAGCCGACGACTGCACACGAATTCTCACGTAATCTATATTATAGGTTTTTATGCTTTCAACTTTGTGAGAACGGAGAGCATGCGATTTTTGTCAGAAACATACAAATTGCTTGCATATGGAAATTCAAATGTTGTTGTAAAGAAATGTCTAAGATCGAGCCTCTTCCAATCATTTCATCCTTGCTCTTACCCTATTTTAGTTTCTTTAAGCCGCAAATCTAGCTTACGCGGGTTTTAATCAACTGGCAATACTGTTCCAATGATCAAAAGTTTGGATTGATTCAGTAATTCATTTAAAATGTGTTCAGTGATAATGTCAAAGTTCTTTTTGCCTTTAAAGTAATAGGGATACCTATATGATACAGACATTCTGAATTCTTTTATGCTATCTACAATTTGTACACTACGTTTTTGCAAAAAATGTCGATAACAAAGAAGTGTACGTCGTATCAAGTACCGATGCAGGCAGGCCTATATACATATGTATATCAGCTACAGTTTAATTTAGGTAAAAATAAACAAAATCATGCTAGGTCGATCTCGTCGAGTTCCTCAAATACTTGCACTTTTTCTACTTTATGGCTTTAAATTCCCACTACTCAGTTTTCGTTTATTTAAACAAAAGAAAAGTGGAATTTAAACATAGTAAGTTTAAAACGTGAATTAATTTAGCACAAAACGGGTAATACAAAGGGTTGGCTTGTCGGTAGAGCAGCCCGCTCCGCTACGTCATCACAGCTGTATGAGGGGCTGATTGTGGCGCTCGCGATATGCCTTTACTTCGGGCATTAGTTCCTGCCGAAAACGCTCATGGGTCCGGGCGAAGTCCTCCTTGGCGCTGCTGTTGTGGCTCGCGCTGACCTTATTGTTGTTATTGTTGCTGGGGCCGCGCGGTAATACTGTGGATACGCCGCCAACTATTTCTGGACCTCGCGCATCTGGGTAGAAGACACTGGTCTGAGCTGTCTGAGTGGGGGGCGGGGGGCGGCGCATTGCCTTGGGTGTGCCATGCGGACTTCTGTTGGCGGCATCTGTACCTTGCTTGATCATCAACTGCTCCTGCTGTAGACGCGCGTTGCTGGAGCCAAAGTAGCCATTAATGAAGGGCATGGGCGACATAACGACGCCGCCTTTCAAGGAACTGTCCGGCGGCGGAGGAGCGGGTCGATTGAAGGGATTAGTTCGCCTGGGCGGAGGTCTTGGCTTTGTATCCCTTGCGGAACTTTGCGACCCCTCTATGGCACTCCCAAGCACTTCTGTGTGGAAATATAAATAAATTAAAACATTGCAGGTTTTGGCAGGTAATGGATCCTACTGTTTCTGGAATCATCGAGCTCCTGCAGCTGTCGCTGCAGTTCGGCTAATATAATACGTTTGTACTCATAGCCGGCGCAGGTGAGAGCCTTCATCCACGTTTCCATGCTCTCCTGGTTGTCGGCGGAGAGGATGTAGGTGCGATTGCCGTTAAATGCTATTTCGAAGCAGTAGTTGTCCACCTCATTGGACAGTTCAATGGTGCAGCCCTCGACAATGATCAGGCCCAGGGGCTCTTTGTCGGTCCGCGACTCGAAATAAAAGAGCAGGTTCCCCTTTAGCACAAAGTAGCGTCGCTGAAAGGCCTTGTTGACCTCGCCCCGTTTGTTGAGGAAGCCTGCAAGGCAATTTTGATGATTAATATAGCCAAATATAATGCATATGTTTTGCCCAATCCCTCCTTACCTTCCATGTCGAAGGGCGGTGCTTTCGCGAACACGCACAGGTTCTTTTCGTTGATCTTCATTCTAGGGACTAGGCCTCTGCATTCGAAACACAAATGAAGACGGCAAAATGTATTTAATTATTAAATTGTTATTGGGACGGCCAGGCAAGCTGACGCTGGGCAATCAGCTGTTGCTACCAGAGCCAGGGCCAGTGCTACCACACCTGCTCGCCGCTGCTAGTTATCGATTGTCGGCACTTGCGCTTCGTTTTTATTCCTGCTGCATCATCGAAGGAAGTCCGAAATGTCCTATCTACTCACGGAAATAGCTCTGGAAATGCTTGGGTACAAGTTCTACGATACCAATGGCGTCTTCCACTTGACCAACTTCCAAAATAACTCGACGCAGCTAGAGTCGCACCCCGACGAGCCCTCGCTAACGGAGTTTATTGAGCAAACCGAAGGCCTGGACGAGGACCAGGATAATGCCAGCAGCAGTAAGGAGGGAAGTCTGAACACGGAACCCAGCCGCGCCTCCACCAGCAAACCTTCCATCATCTCCGATGCTCCACCTAGTAATCAGCGACGCGCGCCGGCCAAGGCGCTGGCCAAAATCATGGACTACGAGAGCGACAAGATCGCCGGCCAGATCTCAGCTCGATTGGAGAAGGCAATCGCACGGCTGGGAGCGGCTGACAACGAGGCGATGCTCGAGGAATGCCTCAATGAGGAGAAGCGGCTGATATGCGAAGACGCTGACGAGATGCAGAAGTTCCGAGAATTTCTGCAGGACCGCCTGCAGCAAATTGACAAGCGTCCGTTCGAAAAGTACCTGCGCACTTTCGGATCAGACTAGAGGCTCTGGCCAAGAATTGTAAAAAGTCGAAATAATACCAGCTACACTAGAATACATAGCCATAACATTAAATGTAAATAGTTTTAAATAAAGAAATTAAAACAAATGTGGTGACACTGGCACGCCAGTGTGAGCACACTTTTGCTTGGATCAACCACCCCCACCGATAACTGGACTCTATCGGATTCATTGCCATCTCTACCAGCGCACAACACGAGTAAAGGTCAGCTCTCGGAAACTTGTCTCTGAAATATTCAATAATTCCGACATTCTAATCAAAATTTGACCCGTGAACCGTGCCTAACTTTTCTGTTTCGCCTTCCCCACCCACCCTCTGCCCCGCAGGCCACAGCCTAGCTCGCTTGCGACATCTGATCCCCTCCCGAACGAAAGGTGACGACCAACGGCGCTTGCATAATGAAAATCTGGACGTCAGAGCACACATTCAACCATCCTTGGGAGACGGTAACGCAGGCGGCGTGGAGAAAGTACCCCAACCCGATGACTCCCTCCATCATTGGCACGGACGTGGTCGAGCGCCAGGTGGTCGACGGAGTGCTGCACACACACCGGCTGGTGCAGTCCAAATGGTACTTTCCCAAGTGGACGCACGCGCTGATTGGCACCGCCAAGACGTGCTTCGCCAGCGAGCGATCCACAGTGGATCCGGAGCGCAAGCAGATGGTGCTGAAGACAAATAACCTTACATTCTGCCGCAACATCAGCGTAGATGAGGTGCTCTACTACGAGCCCCATCCCGCTGACGGCAGCAAAACGCTACTCAAGCAGGAGGCCACAGTGACCGTGTACGGCGTGCCGCTGTCGCACTACATGGAGGACCTGCTGACATCCACCATCAGCTCGAACGCGGGCAAGGGCCGGCAGGGCCTGGAGTGGGTGATCGGCCTGATCAACACAGAAGTCAAGGGGATCGCCCGGGGAACGGACGAGCTGATACACAGCACGCGTCGCTCCATCGACGAGGTGACGGAGAGTGCGCGCAAGAGCATGGACGAGATTAGCGTGCAGGCCAACAAGGCGGCGAAGGCGATGCACATAACATAGTAGGTGCGGATGCAAGGCGACGGGGCAGGAGCGTGCTGGGGCTGTTTGAGTAGTGAATTATTTTACATGGCGGCGCTCGGATCGCTGTTTTAGTACAAGTAACCGATGATGATGGCAATGTCGACAACTAGCAAGGCCTGGAGCAGCAATAATAACTTATTTCCTCAAATCCAAGCGTACATATATATTTTATAATACCCCCTTTCCAAATATTCCGCCTCTCAGTCATGGCTGGTGGCTGGGGACTCACACGCTGACCGATAAGGACTCCCTATCTGGCAGAATTTGAGGAGCTCCAGCAGATCAATAAACCTATGCCGATTTCATAGAATAGTCAATGTAAGCATTGTAAGAACCGAAGGAGAACACGAAGAACAACAATTAAACGAGAAGTTTTTGCCTGCAAAGCGTTTCAAGATCACTTGTCGTTATTTCTCTCAATTAAATTGCAGATATTGCGTCTTTGGCAGCCCGAATGACCGCTAAATCGAGCAAAACTGCATCAAGTTTTGCATTTTTTTAATTCCGAATAAAAGCTTTTTAGCGTCTGTTTTAATTTTAATGCAAAGGCCGACGACGCCGCGGGTCGTGACGTCGTAATACTTTCATTGATTTGTTGCTGTTGCCATACGCGTATATATGTATATATGCATGTATTATCGGATACCGCCACTAACACTAAAGCACACACGTGCTGATAAACCTGCTGCTGCTGTCTGGTGACAAGGAGTCCAAAGAGTGGAAAGCTTTTTTGGCAAGTGCTTGGAATGTTTAACCAGCTGAGCCAAAAATTCGGTTCCTGTTTTATTTATTTATCTTTTTCCTTGTATTACAAGCTTTAGCTTATATTAATGACACAAATGACAAACATCAATAGGGAACTATTTGATATTTAACCTTAATAACGAAACTTTTCATTTTTGTAATACGTAAATTTCTTTGAAATCTAAAAATCCAACATTTTAATTTTCTTTTATTTAATTATTATTATTATTTAGTGTACAGTCTTTGTTTTCGCACTTAATTTTGTATGACTACATTTTAATCGTAATTGACTTTTTTAATCGTATTTTATATGTATTTGTTTGAGTAAGTACGTATCTTATCTTGACAACCAAATAAAAAATATAAATAGTTTTATATATATTTTGTTATTATTGTTTTACCTTAATTTTGAAGAAAATAAGTTAGAAATGTTCTTAAATGAAAAGAAACTGCTCCATAAGAGGCTGTTCTTATTTTACGTAATTATTGATGTTATTTATGATTTTTGACCCTCTCTTCTATATAACTATAATAACTATACAATCAAGAGTGACCCGTAAATAAGCCTCCTTCCCTATGATAAAGTAATCACAAATAAAATATACTAAAAAATAATAAAAACAAAAATAGTTTTAAATATATTTTGATATAAATTGATTACGTAATTCTATTCTAAAAAATAATACAAACAAAAATAGTTTTAAATATACTTTGATGTAAAATGATTACGTAATTATTTTTCTAGACTTCCCACTCTGCAATAATCAAACATAATAATTTCACTGACACCCTCTACCCCTAGGTGATTACGTAATATCTGGACAGTCTCTAAAATGAAAATGATAATCATACATTACATTGAATTATTTAATTTTTATATTATGTATTAAATAGTTTTCTTTCTGTTAATGGAAGTATATTAAACGGTTTTTAGTAATGCCACAGAGTTCGCGATTGGTTCTGGAACCAATGTGGAATTGAAAAGGTGTTTAAAAGTGTGAAAAAAGTATCCAAAATTCAGCTTAGATTTGAGTTTGTTCGAAGTTATAATAAACATTATCCGACACAACTGATCTTATATCCAAAGCGTTATATAACAATCATAAAATTTAAGGATTTTGCAATATACTTATTGTTATAAAATTAAATTTATTTAAAGCCTTGTAAGTCTTGCCTTAATATTAAGTAAATTTCCTCTGTTATGCCCCAGTCATAGTTGTATTTTTCCCCCTTTAAATCAAAACTGATGTCAACTACGGGTTAATGTGAGAGATTGGTTTACGCCGGCATTGCCCAGCACTGTCCAGGGCACTACATGCCGCCGAAGTCGAAGCCGAATCCAGTTCTTGTTCGTGTTTTTAGCTCAGCTCCAACGCACGTGCGCGCCTCGGTTTGTTATTGTGCTTTAATTCGGGTTAGTTAATGCCAATTGTGGCATCTCCTGCCTGCTATTCCCCCCTTCTTCCCATTCGTAATTACCTCCTCCCCGCGAACTGTGCTGTTTGTGACGGAAAATATGTTTACGTCGTCGGCTTATCAGCGACTCGGATTCAGGGGCTGGCAATAACAATAGCAAAAACAATAACAAGTTGTGACGGCGGTGCAACGACTGCCTGCATCCGATCTCTTTCCATGGGATCGGATCGGCTGTAACCTGAACCACGTCTGTGGTTGATAACCCCCAACGTGGGCTGCGGCCGGCCCACCGGTTGTCAACGGCTGTGTGGACGGCCCAAGATCATTCTTGACTCGTCAAGCGAGGCGCACGCACGGATTATACTCAAGCTAAACTTTATTTCTTGCAGCAGCTCCAGGACAACGACTACGACATGGTCATCCTACGCTACTACGATATGCAGGCCTTTGATGCGGCCGAGGAGGAGAGTGTATTGCGACGCCTCCAAGCAGAGGACAGCGGTCTGGCCTCCGTGCGCATGGAGCGCTGCTTCCATCTGGAGCACAGCGGAGCAGCCGAGGTTCAGCACTCGCTGGCACTGGAGGAGCTGATGATCTGGCTGGTTAAGCAACCCATGAACAGTGGCCAGAGCCTGGCCAGGCAGCCCGTGCTCCAGGCTAAGGGCAAGCGGCAGTTGCTTCTGGAGATCGGACCCCGCTTCAACTTCTCCACTCCCTTCTCCACAAACTGCGTGAACATCTTCCACAATCTCGGCTACACGGAGGTGCGTCGCATGGAGGCGTCGACACGCTACCTCCTGACCTTCACCGAAGATTCTGCGGTGGCTCGGGACGCGTCTAGGTTCGTTCCCCTGCTGGGAGATCGCATGACCCAATGCCTGTATACGGCGACGAACACGCCCAAGGCCAGCTTTAATGAGCAGCTGCCCACGCAGCTGACGGACTGGCACTTTGTGCCCGTTTTGGAGGAGGGACGGCCGGCGCTGGTGCGGATTAACCAGGAGTTGGGCCTAGCCTTCACCGACTTCGATCTGGACTTTTACCATGATTTGTTCGCCAATAAGCTCTCACGCAATCCCACGACTGTGGAGCTCTTCGACTGCGCCCAGAGTAACAGCGAGCACTCTCGCCACTGGTTCTTCCGGGGACGCATGGTGATCGATGGAGAGGAGCAGCCCAAGTCCCTAATCCGCATGATCATGGATACGCAGGCGCACACGAACCCCAACAATACCATCAAGTTCAGTGACAACAGCAGTGCCATGATAGGATTCAAGCATGACACCATAATACCGTCCTCTGTGGTGGCTCCGGGACCAGTAAGACTTGCCAGCGTGCAGTCCGATCTAATCTTTACAGCGGAAACCCACAATATGCCCACGGCAGTGGCACCTTTCAGCGGCGCCACCACAGGCACAGGCGGACGTCTTCGCGATGTCCAGGGTGTGGGCAGAGGAGGTGTTCCCATTGCTGGAACCGCCGGCTACTGTGTGGGCGCTCTTCACATTCCAGGTGAGTTTGGATTTAATTATTATTATTTGAGGAAATATTTTCTACATGAAGACTTAGACAACTCGAGTTCTTGAGGTTATAAATAGAGCTATACAAATTTGTTACAAGCGGAGAATTTCGGAATAAATTAAAGTGTTGTCTAGAAATTTAAATTGAATCGTGTTAGGTCCTAAGGCAGAGTAGCTTTTAAGGGGTTTAATAATTATAAAACATCTCGTATAATGCTTTAAGATCCCTACAGTACTGGAGGTGTCGATTGGCCATGCCTGAACTAGATACCCTACTAGTTCGTGCATGGGTACTTTC
>JAEIIU010056833.1:2159-31853 GCA_018874675.1 Drosophila baimaii | reverse complement strand
GCCTGTTACCCAAAATGGAATAGCGGACAATTTGTTCAGCGATTTCATGAAATTGTTGTTGTAAAATGTACAAATATTTATTGTTGTTGTACATAAATATGGTTTCAGGCACCAGGCGCGCAGAAGGCAGCAGAAGGTCGATTAATTCTCTGCATATTTATATCAATGACGTCATCGCAATAGCTTTAGTAGAGCTTTAAAGTATGCAACGCTTTCTAACATGAATGCAAACCTAGCAATGACGTCAGCGCACATATCAACGCGTCGTCGCTCTGCTGCTGGCTGCTCGCCTGTTACTCCAAATTGGAGGCGGACGAAGAAACGAGAAAGTTTTAATGATCTCTATCTAATTATCAATTCGAATCATTCACAATTATATAAAGACACCCAGTTATACTGATTTCCAAAATATGTTTGTATTTATGTATCTATATAGTATCAAAAACTAGAAAATATAACTAAAGTCTAAATGATTTTAAAAATCAGTCGTCCGTTAAACTTATGTTAATAAAATAATAATAATAATAGATTGCACTACCAGCCCATGGGACCTCCTGGCATCCCAGGTCCACCCCTGCGATGCTGATGATCCTCTGGCGGCGTTTGCGGTGTGTGGTAAATCCTCTTGGACTCGGCCATCCTCTGATTGTAGCTTAGGATCTGCTCCTGCAGCTGGGCATCCTCCTGCTGGGCTCGTGGCTCGTCGAACTCCAGACTGGCCACGCCGTCCAGTCGATCCAGATCCACCCAGCCCCGGAAACGGACGCATACGCCGTTCATGATGAAGTTGGACCGCAAATGGACCTTGCCTCGCTCCCGCTCGAAGTCACACTCCTGCTCCTGGGCGTACGGATTGTGGTTGGCATTGAAGTACAGCTGCAGATTGGTACCGGATGCCACGAAGGACATCTCGGCGTAGCCCTTGCGGCAGTCGTTGACGAACCGCATGCGGCGCTCCTCGGCAGCCCGTTCCCGGTAGCCTGTGTACCGGACCTCGCTCTCCCGGCTGAGCCGGCGGAAAAGTTCGTCGCTATCATACTTGGACCTCTGGTCGGGCACCACTCGGGGCATCTTGAAAATGAAGCGTGGCTTAGGCTGCTCGTACATGGCCATGGCTTCGTAAGGTGGCGGGATCATGCCCGACAGTGCGGCGGCCGCTTCTCCGAGATTCTGGTGATGATGCATAGCTGTAACTTGAACTGTGTTGTTTGAGGTGAAGGTGTTGACTGATCTCTGGTCGAGAGTGTTCCCCTCATTTATATCGAATAGGAAATAGGGAGCAGGTAGCATCAGCCCGGCAGCTGGAGTTACCTAAAATATAAAGGTAGAATTATGTTTTATGATCTCTTGAAGTGTGACATATGGTAATAGGTAATAAATAGTAAAAACCTTTCATTTAAGCCATCTGGAGCCAGGTAATCATTTTATTACCTAAACCGTTTTTATTTTTAAAGGTTTACAAATCCAGGGGCGCCAAGGGAATGTCACATATTTCATTTTCGATAAGCAGGTAGAGAGATAAATATTTATATCTATTTAAAACATGACTTCTACTGCGTATTAGTTTTTAAATCAATATAAATGCAATTCAGTTCAATTGAATTTCAATTCAAATTGTAACGTACGATTTTACCAGTGTTGATTAGCGTTGCCAGCTAGTAAAAATGGCTGACAACAATGAAACACGTTAAACAGGTGGCAACTCTAGCCACATTGAACAGCTGAAGCGAATTGTTTTATTTACACAATTTGTAATATTACTCACAAAAGATGTCCCTCGTCGCCTATGCCGCCAGTTCTGACGAAGAATCCGAGAACGAGGAGGAGGAAGAGTGCTCCAGGCCACAGGTTGAGGTGATTAAGCCGCAGGCCAAGCCGAGCACAGAAACCACAACAAGTGTTACATCCAGTGGTCACATCAGCGACGAGGATGACGATTTTGTGCCCCAAGAAGTATCCCTGCAGGAGCTTAGGCCCTCTGGGAGACTTACTCTGGCCCTGCCCAAGCCAAAGGTAGCTGCACACGCTGAGGAGGAGTCCCAAGAGGAGAATGTGGACGAGCTGATGGCCCCCGCCTTTGCCAAGCTGCCCATGCCACGCACAGCAGCAGCATCTGGCCGGGCAATTATAGAGGAAAAAGATGATGAGTTTTTGCACAAAAAGGCGCTGCCCGTTCAGATAGAGAAACCACCGCCGCCGCCGGTTAAGGGACGCGTCAAGATCAGCATTCCCTCGCTGAGGGACTTCTCCGATGTGGACCAGGAGAAAGCGGACAAGGCCAAGAACAAGGTGGACAAGCCCGCTGTGCCCAAGGGATCGGGACTTCTGGGCATGCTGCCCCAAGCCAAGTCTGAGCGGAATTTCGCCAGAACATCCTCATCGGATGGAGCAGCAGGCAACCCGACAGACAGCACCACACCTGCCCCAAAGCCAGCAGCAAGTAATCCAGCGCAGCCCCGGTCCGCTCCAGCTTTTGTGCCCGATACAGTGAAGCAGCGACGAGCGGCGCACAACACCGAAGGAGTGGATGGTCCTAAGGCTTCTGGTCACAAGAAGAGTGCCGAGGGAAAGGATAGCTCCAAGTCCAAGCCTGCGGCCAAGCTGGTGAATGCCAGCGACAGCGAAGAGGACGACGAGGATGGTACTTCTGGAGACTTCTTCTCCCTCAACACCGAACACAAGCTGCCCGAGGTGAGCAGCAACGAGATCAGCGCCTTGGTGGCCAAACGCGCAGCCAAAATGGCGGAAGCCAGCAGCAAATACCTCGAGGAGATCGCAGAAAGGGAAGCGGCCGAAGCCGAGGCCTCCCGCCTCGATGAGGAGCAGGTGCAGCAGGCACAGAAGCGCTACCACGAGCAGCAGCTAAACGCCGAGGCCATGGACGCACTGGTGGGCAAGAATGCCAAGCGGCGGCGGAAGGAGGCCAAGGAGATGCAGGTGATCGACATCTCGGGATCGCAGGTCCTGCCCGATCGCGACGAATGGATGCGAACGGCTCTGGCCTCGTCCACGACCTTCCAGCCCACCGGAGTGCTGACGGACGAGGAGCCGGTGGCGGGCACGCGGCGCAAGCACCAGATCACCTACCTGGCGCACAAGGCCAAGGCCAACGAGGCCGAGCTGCAGGCCATGTGGTCGGCCAACAGACAGACGCGCCGGGCCACCCAGAGCAAATATGGCTTCTGAATTTCCGTTTTCAGTTTATGTACGCCTCTTAATCCTACAATATATACCTAATCCTAAGCCTAAACTAGTCTAATTTTGTGGGGATCACTGCAACCAGCCTTCCCGCTTGCCCAGGTGGCTGCCCACGTAGAATATGGCGGTGCTAAGGAGCAGGATCAGCGGGGCGATGGTCACGTAGATGGGAATCTGGTAGGGGTACTCTAGTCGCAGGCAAATCATCACCTGGGAGGCGATGGTCAGCAGCACGCCGGCAATGTTCCATTTGTAGAGGAAGAGGAGGTCCGTGAGGCGATTCAGGTTGCGCCACTTCCGGATGAACTTGATAATCACATAAATGATGATTATCACGTCGAAGATCCAGAGCGGCGTGAAGGTGACGAACCAATTCCAGTTGGTGCGCGGCTCCAGTCGCAGGCACAGCAGAATGAAGAAGACCAGCACTATGAACCATGTGAAGAGCGCCCGGTGTGCCAGAGTCATGTCGTCCGTCTATTATTTAGCACTTTTCCATCGTAGGTCAAAAAATAAACAAAAGCGAGGAACAACTTAGCGCCAGTGTTGGAAAACAACTCACATAACAGTGGCTACTAAAAGGGAGTTCGTTAGGAAATGCAGAAAATTATATCTTTGTAATAATATGCTATGAAATAAGGCAAGATTAATTACTATAAAATTAAATTTAATTTATATTCATAAGATAACTCTTATGATTTCCATTTTCTAAGCAAATTGTGTAATTTTATTAATATTGGGTACGTATGCGTACTTATGGCCACCAGTGTGGAACAGCTGTTGATGGACCTGTGCCAACAGATGGCAACTCTGCCTGCGTGTTCAACATTGGCGAGAAGAAGAAGATAATTGACGTGTCACAATTTTCACAATTTGGTTGGTGTTTCTTCTAAAAATTAATAATAAGCCACGGCTACGTGTTCCCTTTGGCAGCCACTAACTGGGCAGTAACTCATTCCACCTCTTTCACATGTTTTGATGCAGGCTCGTGCCCAACGCAACCAGAAAACGGGCATCTGAGGGAAAAGCCGACACCCACAAGCAACCGAACGCAGGCAGGAAATTGTGAAAAAAAATAAAAGTGCCAACATGCTGACCAACTTCGAGTCGAAGTCGGCGCGGGTGAAGGGCCTCTCCTTCCATCCGAAGCGGCCCTGGATTTTGGTCAGTCTGCACAGCGGCGTCATCCAGTTGTGGGACTACCGGATGCACACGCTCCTCGAGAAGTTCGACGAGCACGACGGGCCGGTGCGTGGCGTGGCCTTCCACCAGCAGATGCCGCTCTTCGTCTCCGGCGGCGACGACTACAAGATCAAGGTGTGGAACTACAAGCAGCGTCGCTGCATCTTCACGCTGCTGGCCCACTTGGACTATGTGCGTACGGTGGCGTTCCACCACGAGTATCCGTGGATATTGAGTGCCTCCGATGACCAGACGATCCGCATATGGAACTGGCAGTCGCGCAACTGCATCTGCGTGCTGACGGGCCACAACCACTATGTGATGTGCGCCCAGTTCCACCCCACGGAGGATCAGATCGTGTCCGCCTCGCTCGATCAAACGGTGCGCGTGTGGGACATCTCGGGGCTGCGCAAGAAGAACGTGGCACCGGGCCCTGGGGGCCTCGACGATCACCTGAAGGGCCATCCGGGCGCCACGGATCTGTTTGGCCAGGCGGACGCTGTGGTCAAGCATGTGCTCGAGGGCCACGATCGCGGCGTTAACTGGGCCAGCTTCCATCCCACGCTGCCGCTGATTGTGTCCGGAGCGGACGACAGGCTGGTGAAGCTGTGGCGCATGAACGAGTACAAGGCCTGGGAGGTGGACACCTGTCGCGGCCACTACAACAACGTGTCCAGCGTGCTCTTCCATCCGCGCCAGGATCTAATCCTGTCGAACGGCGAGGATCGCAGCATTCGCGTTTGGGACATGACCAAGCGCCAGTGCCTGTTCACCTTCCGGCGGGACAACGAGCGTTTCTGGATCCTCACAGCGCATCCCACGCTGAATCTGTTTGCTGCCGGCCACGATGGAGGTGGGTTTCTATGGCAGATCCTTCGGGAATTCTCGATATTAATGTTGTGTTTTCTCCTCCAGGAATGGTGGTCTTCAAGCTGGAGCGCGAGCGTCCCGCCTACGCCGTACATGGCAACATTCTGTACTACGTGAAGGAACGCTTCCTGCGCAAGCTGGACTTCACCACCACCAAGGACACGGTTGTGATGCAGCTGCGTCCGGGCAAGTCGCCGGTTTACAGCATGTCCTACAATCCGGCCCTGAACGCCGTGCTCATCTGCACGCGCACCAACAACCTGGAGAACAGCACCTACGACCTGTGCCAGATTCCCAAGGATACGGAGAGCCAGAGCGAGTCGGACAGCAAGCGCAGCTCCGGCATCACGGCCATCTGGGTGGCCCGCAATCGCTTCGCCGTGTTGGACCGCAACCAGCAGCTGGTGATCAAGAACTTTAAGAACGAGGTGACCAAGAAGCTGCCCACGTTCTGCGAGGAGATCTTCTACGCCGGCACCGGCATGCTCCTCATCCGCGATCCCGAGTTCGTCACTCTGTACGAGGTGCAGCGGCTCGTCTCCGTGGGCAGCATCAAGCTGGCGAAGTGCCGCTACGTGGTGTGGTCCTCGGACATGTCCCTGGTGGCGCTGCTCTGCAAGCACTCGGTGACCATTTGCGATCGCAGGCTCCAGTACCTGTGCACCGTGCAGGAGAACTGTCGCGTCAAGAGTGGCGCCTGGGACGAATCGGGCGTGTTTATCTACACGACGAGCAACCACATTAAGTACGCCATCACCAACGGCGACCACGGCATCATCCGGACGCTGGATCTGCCCATCTACCTGACGCGCGTCAAGGGCAATCAGGTGTTTTGCCTGGACCGCGAGTGTCGCACCCGCGTGCTCCACATCGACTCCACGGAATACAAGTTCAAGCTGGCCCTGATCCAGCGCAAGTACGACGAAGTTTTGCACATGGTGAGGAACGCCCGTTTGGTGGGACAGAGTATCATCGCGTACCTGCAGCAGAAGGGCTATCCGGAGGTGGCGCTGCACTTCGTCAAGGACGAGAAAACGCGCTTCGGTCTGGCCCTGGAGTGTGGCAACATCGAGATTGCTCTGGAAGCGGCGAAGGCACTGGACGACAAGGATTGCTGGGATCGTTTGGGCCAGAGCGCCCTGCTCCAGGGCAACCACCAGGTGGTGGAGATGTGCTACCAGCGCACCAAGAACTTCGACAAGCTGAGCTTCCTCTACCTGATCACCGGAAACCTGGAGAAGCTGAAGAAGATGAACAAGATCGCGGAAATCCGCAAGGACGTGTCCGCACAGTACCAGGGCGCTTTGCTGCTGGGCGATGTGAAGGAGCGCGTTAGCATCCTCAAGAACTGCGGCCAGCACTCGCTGGCCTATCTCACGGCAGCAACCCACGGCTTCCAGGAGCTAACCGAGTCCCTGGGCGAGGCGATCACCGCGCAGGGCAACAGCCTGCCCGAGGTGAACCCCAATGCCCAGCTGCTGCAGCCGCCGGTGCCAATTCAGCAACTGGAGACCAACTGGCCGCTGCTCTCCGTTTCCAAGGGCTTCTTTGAGGGCGCAATGGTCACACGGGCGGGCACCAGTGCCACCGCTCGTCAAGCGCTGAACATAAACGCCGACGCCGCACTGCTGGACGAGCACAATGCCGGCGGCGATGGCTGGGGAGCGGATGCGGATCTAGGACTCGACGAGGACGGCGAGGATGGTGAAATGCACGACGCGCTAAGTAACGACGGTGAGGGCGGAGCCGGAGGCGAGGATGGCGCCGGCTGGGACGTGGGCGACGACGATCTGGTGGTGCCCGAAGAGCTGGCCTCTAAAATCAAGGCCTCCGCCTTGGACAGCAACTACTATGCTGCGCCCAACAAGGGTCTGTCGCCGGCACAGCAGTGGGCCAACAACTCGCCCCTGGTGCTGGACCACGTCAAGGCCGGATCCTTCGAGACCGCCTTCCGGCTGCTAAACGACCAGCTGGGCGTGGTGAACTTTAAGCCCTTTAAGCCGCTCTTCCTGCAGAACTACGCCTGCTCGCGGACCAGCTACACGGCCAACCCGAATCTGCAGTCCCTCGCCGGCTATCCGCTGCGCAACTACGCTGAGGCCAATGCCAAGCTGCATCGCCCGGCGCTGGGCATCAAGCTGAACGATTTGGTGGCGCGCCTGCAGGCCGGCTACCAACTCACCACCTCCGGCAAGTTCTCCGAGGCCGTGGAGAAGTTCCACTCCATTCTGATCAGCATTCCGCTGCTCGTGGTCGACACCAAGGTGGACACGGCGGAGGCCCAGCAGCTGCTGCGGATCTGCGCCGAGTACATTGTCGGCCTGAAGATGGAGACGGTGCGCAAGGGCATGCCCAAGTCGACGCTGGAGGAGCAGAAGCGGCTGTGCGAAATGGCTGCCTACTTTACGCACTGCAAGCTGCAGCCCGTCCACCAGATCCTCACCCTGCGCACCGCCCTCAACATGTTCTTCAAGCTGAAGAACTACAAGACGGCCGCTTCCTTCGCGCGACGTCTCCTGGAGCTGGCGCCGCGGCCGGATGTGGCGCAGCAGGTGCGCAAGATCCTGCAGGCCTGCGAGGTGAATCCCGTGGACGAGCACCAGCTGCAGTACGAGGAATTTAATCCGTTTACCATCTGCGGCATCAGCTGGAAGCCGCTGTACAGGGGCAAGCCGGAGGTGACCTGTCCCTTCTGCGGCTCCTCCTTCGACCCGCAGTTCAAGGGCAACCTCTGCACGGTGTGCGAGGTGAGCCAGATAGGCAAGGAGAGCATCGGGCTGCGCATATCCAGCCTGCAATTCCGCTAGAGACATCCGCATCTTGCATCCGCCTCTTCACACGCCCAGCGAGGGAGGCACCTTCTTAGCTTAGGTTTACACAATGACTGTGTGCTTCTGTATGAATATAAAGTATCTGTATATTATAATCGAAAGAAGCTCGTGTTTCATTATGTTAAGGGAGCCAATGGAGGAGGAGCTCTGGTAGCTCTTGGATTGCAAATTCCGGGGGTATCAGTAAGAGATGGAGAATAATCGAAGTTTTCGATGATTTTATACCCTTGCAGGGTATTATAATTTTAGTCAGAAGTTTGCAAACGCAGTGAAGGAGTCATTTCCGACCCTAGAAGGGATGTACATATCAGCATCAACAGCCGAGACGATCTAGCCATGTCCGTCTGTCCGTTTCTACGCAAACTAGTCTCTCAGTTCTAAAGTTTTGTGAATGAAACTTTGCATTTAGTCTTATATATACTCTCATTGCTGTATAGGTCGGAACGGGCCGGATCGGACGACTATATCATATAGCTGCCATAGGAACGATATGGAAAAATTAGCATATTTTTGCTATTTTTCAAGATATTCAAATGAAACTTAATTTGTGCCTTTATAATATAATTATAACCACCTCCTAGAAATTTCATTGAACTCGGACCAATATATCATATAGCTGCCATAGGAAAAATCGGCCTAAATTATGATTTTACATATATACATGTTATATTTTATCAAAATCTTTGATAATAAGTAACAAATTATCTGCAAGGGTATATAAACATCGGCTACGCCCGAAGTTAGCTTTTCTTACTTGTTATATGCAAAAAACAGTTTTTACTTCTAGTATCAGTCACGGCGCTGCGTCACTGCGGGAAAGCCCCACAAAAAACAGCAAGATCTCGATTAGTAATGATGTATTTTAGTTAAGGATACGACACTAATTCCACGCTAAGTTTGTAAGTATAATACCGTAAAAGCATACGTAAAGTAAGCATTAATTAATTAAGAGCTAAATCTAAGTCTAGGAGCATATTTATTCGAGCGGTTTCTAATCTCGCCCGTGAGCGGGTTCGGAGCATTCTCAGTTGTCCATGAAGTAATGAGTATTCGCGAATTGAGTCTCTTGCTGCTGCTGCTGCTGCTGCAGTTGGTGCGACGGCGGCGGTGGCGGCAGCAGCGGCGGCTGCTGCTGAAGCTGGTGCGACGGCGGTGGGGCCGTCCACAGGTCCAACTAACGTCGCCACATGCTGGCGCCGACACCAATGCCCCCGGAGGCCACACCGCGCCGCACCGCCTCCATTTCGTCCTGCCGATTGTCGCGGTAGGCGCGCTTGGTGTCCTCGAATTCGCGCAGTCGCTGGTTGTACCGATCGATCTGGTCCCGCAGGATCGCATCCTCATGCATGGCGCGCCGCTCGTCGTACTCCAGACAGCCGACGCCGTCGAGCCGCTCCAGGTCCAGCCAGCCGCGGAAGCGCACGCACACACCGTTCATGATGAAGTAGGACTTAATGTGCACCTTGCCGTGCTCCTTGTCGAAGTCGCACTCTTTGTCGTGCAGGTAGGGGTTCTGATTGGCATTGAACACCAGCTGCAGGTTGGTGCCGGAGGCCACGAAGCTGGTCTCCGTGTGGCCCTCGCGGCAGCCGTTCATGAAGCGCACCTGCCGCTCCTCGATGCTGCGCTCCCGGTAGCCCGTGTACCGGATCTCGCTCTCCCGGCTGAGGCGACGGAACAGCTCGTCGCTCTCGAACTTGGACTTCTGGTCGGGCACCACACGGGGCATCTTGAAAATGAAGCGCGGCTTGGGCTGTTCGTACAGCCCAATGGTGTCGTAGGGTATCATGTTGGCCAGAGCAGCTTCGTTCATCATTTTGCCTGCTGGGTTTTCCAATCGCTGCCGGTGCTGCTGCTTGTCCTCCAATCGCTGGATGCTTGTGTTTTAATTGTATTATTAATAAAGTCGAAGAAAACAACGCACTTTACAACGAAAAGGCTGGTTTGCGGTTTTGATATACACAATTAGAGCTGCAATATTATCGATGTTACTATCGATATCAAAAAGACGATACATCGATAGAGGTGCAGAAACATCGTGTGGCCTATCGATAACATCGATGTTTTCAAAACATCGGAGCCATCGATGGTTCGTGACCACCATCGAATGCGTCTCGAGCCAACAGTGTTGCCAGACTTTTCATGCGTGAGCGACCAGTGTTGCCAGACTTTTCATGCGTGAGCGACCAGTGTTGCCAGACTTTTTATGCTTGAGCCACCTGGGCCCATAGCACAACTATAGGAGGTACACTATTTGTCAGTCGTTCGGCGAACGTTGACTGGAGAGTTTGGGTTGCGGACGGTTGTTTTTTTATTTTCTTCTTAAAAAAATAATGTGGTTCGTGGTTTTATTTACTGCTGGCCAAACCTACACATGCAAAATATGCTGTAACTTCTTCATTTTAAATGTTTAAATGATACATTTGTTATTTTAAATACTTAGTTTTATTTATTTCCAAAAATATTTCCTTGTTAGCAAAAGCAACAGCAAACGAAGAGAGCGAACGTATAACGTTTGCTCGCTCTTTCTAGAGCTCGTCTCTCTGAGAGCGGAGAGAGAGAGAGAGCGCAAAATATTTAGAGTCCTCAACGTCGCTGACGAGAGTACCTTCCTATAATTGTGCCATGACTCTGCGCGTCTCGAGCCAACAGTGTTGCCAGACTTTTCGTGCTTGAGCGACCAGTGTTGCCAGACTTTTCGTGCTTGAGCGAACAGGGCTGCAAGACTTTTTATGCTTGAGGGACCAGGGCTGCGAGATTAGAAATGCAACAACATCGTTGGCGATTTTCCCGCTAAACATTCAGCTGCAGCCTTGCGGCGTGTTTACAAATCCATTTTTATAATTTAAAACAACAGGTGGAATTAATCACTGATTATAAAGCCACCTGCAACCTGCCATGAGTGACACACCTGCGGCGGAGAACGACAGGCGCCCTCAGTTTGGTACCCGCCTGCTCACCGACGACGCCGACGTCTTCAAGCACAATGCTTGGTAAATATGGAAGGCTGTTCTGGCGGGGATTGGCTAGCAAGTCGTGGGAGCACACTCGCCATCGTCGGAAGCCGGCGGGGGCGGGCGGCCGGTTGCTCACCGATGGCCGCGAGGTGTTCGAGTTTAACGCCTGGTAATGCTTGGTGCTGTACTCACGGAAACCCCTCTAATTCTCGATCTGCAGGGACCACGTGGAATGGGACGCGGAGCAGGAACTGGCTGCCCAGGCGGCGGTGGCCAAGAACTCGGCCAGCAAAATGGACGACGAGCAAAAGGATCGCTTCCAGTCAGACGCGCCCAAGTTCTGGGACAGTTTCTACGGCATCCACGACAACCGCTTCTTCAAGGATCGCCACTGGCTGTTCACGGAGTTTCCCGAACTATCTCCTTTGTTGGCGGAAACGGACACGGCGCAGCCCCGCAGCATCTTTGAGCTGGGCTGTGGCGTTGGCAACACCATCCTGCCCCTGCTGCAGCACTGCTCGGAGCCGCAACTGAAGGTATTCGGGTGTGACTTCTCCGCCCGGGCCGTGGAAATCCTCCAGAGTCAGCCGCAGTTCGACAAGAAGCGATGCCAGGTGTTCGTCATGGACGCCACTCTGGAGCAGTGGCAGGTGCCCTTCGAGGAGAACTCGCAGGACATCATTGTGATGATTTTCGTACTCTCGGCCATTGAGCCCAAAAATATGCAACTGGTGCTGGACAACTGCTATCGGTATCTGCGACCCGGCGGTCTGTTGCTGTTCCGTGACTACGGCCGGTACGACCTGGCCCAGCTGCGTTTCAAGAGCGGCAAGTGCTTAGATGACAACTTCTATGTGCGCGGCGATGGCACAATGGTGTACTTCTTTGAAGAGGACGAGCTACGGAGCATGCTCACCCAGGCGGGACTGAAGGAGGAGAAGCTCATTGTGGACCGGCGGCTGCAGGTTAATCGGGGTCGGGGCTTGAAAATGTACCGGGTTTGGATTCAGACAAAGTTCCGGAAGCCACTGTAGTACAATTTGCATCTTGACGGCGCTGGAAACCAGGTGATTGTAAGACCAAGCTGCTCACAAAGTAAATACTAAGATATTAGACTTTTCACACGAAGGCTAGCCAAGGTAGTCAAAATCGCCATAGCTTTTAGTTCAATGTTTACTGCCAATTAAAGGATTATCTCTTGGATTCAACAGAAATCGATAGAATTGGCTGAAAGCAATATATTTGTGGAGCAGAATCTTATTTGAATGTCTAGACAATTTTGTATAGCATATTTTCCACAGTTCAAGAGATTTCAGGGGCACCCACACGGGATCTTCTCTTGGTATCATCATGAAAAAGAGTTGTGTAGCGTAACTACACAGAAAGTACATTTATTAGTTCGCTTTTTAAGTCTAAGATTGTTATTCATATTGAATTTTTTTTTGAGAAGGCTTATCCTTAAAAAGACTTCTTTGACAAAGTCTCTTTTTATTGTCGTTTTTAACAAGCTTTTAAATAATAAAGTTATAAATGCAAAAACTTCCATAGAAAACATAACGTAAAGCAATGAGGGACCTTTTGAAATCCTTCCCATTTATCCCGGCTTGCGGCCTGCCACTCGCTGCTTTGACAGCTCGACTTGGAAAAGCTTCTCGCTGAGGAAACCAATTTCGCTCGCTGTCCGTTGCGCGAGCTTTTTCCCCAAATACACATAACATTTAGGAAAGCTGCAAGTTTTCGCAGTTGGCTAAAAACGTCGTAAGTGAAAATTTTCCCTGTGCTGCGTGAAAATAATTCTAAGATTATTATTTAAGCAACATTTTCTGTAAACTCAAGCCGCCCAAGCCGAGTTCAAGTGCTGTCCTAATGTTCGTAGCCGAGCCAGGCGAGAATTAGCCAAGAAAGATCCAGCAAAAATGTCACTGCAACCGAATCCTATATGTGTCGTGCAGAATTTCATTGATTTTTTCCACAGTCCCCGAGAGCCAAGTCTTTCGGGGGGCACTTGAGACTATTTTTGAAAACAGAAATTCAGCACGCAGTGGATTGGCATTTTGCAAGGACTCTCCTCTGGGTTGAGCCACCATAAAGAAGCCATTGGTGGGCGTTCTCCCCCCTTGGAATTTGTATTAGAAGATTATTATGGACAAACACACAACCAATTAACCTCGTACTATAAATAGTTGCAACTATTTTCGTACTCTATCCAGCAGTTTCAGCAGCGCTGAGCCAGAAAATTCCTCGGAAGGGCTGTCGTGGCAAGTGTTACCCGCACACATACACACACATACTCATCCAGGTCCAGCCAATCCCCCCGTGGAGTGAATTTTCATTGACGATTCGGGGGCGCAAAAAGCTCTGGCGGAAGAGCGAGCGAGAGAGCGAGCGGGCGAACTGAACTGAACTGAGAGAGCGCAACTGAGAGAGAGAGGACAAAAACAACGAAGCACGGTTCAGCTGCACCCACTGCTGACCACCACCATCTCTAAGCAGCCCCAACATCCCATCCATCCTCGACCTGCGGCAGTGAAAGACGTTGCTGGCGGCCACAGAGCACACATCATCCTAATCATCGCCAGAGCCTGAGCACTCCAAGCTAACGAACCCAGCAAGCAACCAACCAACCAACCGACAAACAACAGAGCAATGTAAGTGAAAAGGACATCGTTATTGATTTCCCCCCCGCATTTCGCGTTTGATAGCCACGCATTAAGTATACGCAGCATGGGCTTCGGCCACTTGCCATTTTATTTCAAGTCCAAGTGGCCGGGAATCGTAAAAAGTGAGCAGCTGCAGCTGCAATTCCAACTTTGGGGGGCACAGCTCGGTGCTGTGGGAATGAATCACTTGGAGGCGACGATGACGTTGTCGTGGCATCACATGGCCAAGTCTCTCACACCGCAAAATCAATAAAAGAATACGTTTCGCGCAGCAAATGAGTCAGGACAACATGCAAAGTACATTAATTGCACCTGGGAGAGGCGGGCTGCCTTTTTAGCCAAATTTGGAATAGTTATAACTTGTAAGCCCAAGAAATTCCATAGTTGCCGGTCGCCTCAGGGGTTGTGGTTAAAAATATCGATTTGTTTTCCTTTGTTGTGGCTGGCAAACAAATGGGAATATGGATTGAATATAGACTGCACAGACAATGACCTTTAGCCTTTAAATATACATTCTTAAAGGGAGATAAGCGGGCGTATATTTATATTTATTACTCACAAGAACCGCATCATCCGATGATTTTTATAAGACACACCAACGTCTAAGCCTCATAATTAATCGCTACTTATACGTTATTACTTATAATTAATTTGTTTATCAGCACAGCACAGGTGTCAGTTTTTTAGGGGTTCTGAGATGGGCAAGAAAGATAAGAACAAGGAACCGTAAGTGAGATGCTCTTTAAACCACAAAAAACAAAGGGTAGCCGGCTAGAAGTACTCGTTACTGTATACTCCAGCACTGTCTATATAGCCCTCACGTACTGTATCAGCGAGAGATGTAACCGATTAAAGCTAGCAACTAGTCGAAACCCGAACCCAACTCACGCACCCACTCCCCGTGCAATCCAAGTACTGTATTTAATTTGAGCGCCCCCCGTTGGGAGTTGATTAGTCTTGGCTCTGTGCTCTATTTCTGTACGCTCCTTGATGCCTCGATGACTAATGACGACCTTTTCTGCTCCTCCACATCCTTGCATCCTTGTAGGGCGGACGCTGCACCAGCTGGCGATGCACCACCAAATGCCGGAGCCCCGGCCGGAGAGGGCGGCGATGGCGAGATTGTGGGCGGGCCACACAATCCGCAGCAGATTGCGGCACAGAAGCGTCTGCAGCAGACGCAGGCGCAGGTCGATGAGGTGAGTTGTTCGCCGGGGGCCAAGGTCAGGCAGCTTTCTTTTTGGGAGGACACTTTTCATATATCCCCTTTTCCAGGTCGTGGACATCATGCGCACGAACGTGGAGAAGGTGCTGGAGCGTGACAGCAAGCTGTCGGAGCTGGACGATCGCGCCGATGCCTTGCAGCAGGGCGCCTCGCAGTTCGAGCAGCAGGCGGGCAAGCTCAAGCGGAAATTCTGGCTGCAGAACTTGAAGGTGAATCCAAATCCCCTGGGAATTGGGGCTCGACTAACTCCACTTTTCTCCTTCGCAGATGATGATCATCATGGGCGTGATTGGCCTGGTTGTCGTGGGCATCATTGCAAGTAAGTTGATCGATCCTAGCCGGCTTCTCAGACACTCATTACCTGGACACACACATACAACATGTGACCCCCAGAGCCACGCGACTCAGACACAGAACCGAAACCGAAACCGAAGAAACCCAATGAAACCTTCCTACCGAACCGAATTGTGTTTTGTCTTTTGAGTTCTCCTTGGTTTAGAGCTAAGTTCGCTTTCGTTTCTCTACACACCCACTCTACACACACACACACACACACACACACACACACACCGAATCTAAATTGCGTTTTTTAATTCCACTTTGCCACCCTTTTTTTCTCTAGGTAACTTTATGTAGATTGCTAAACAACCTATCTAATCCATAAGAACTTAGCATACTTAGCCGCAATGCAATGCAAATCGAAACCAAATCAAAAGCCAATCAATCAACCCAATAAGAACCAATCGAACCAAAATTCAGACTCATTAACAGCAGCTATTATGAGTAGAGCTCCGCCGAACTCACAGTCCAACTGATCGTTCGCCGATTCGACCTAGATGCCTTGCGAAATTGTAAAAACATAAACCATATCATGCGCCTCTCAACAGCCACTAATAGCCACCACCAATAGCCACCATATATATGGCCAATATCTGTATTGTTTGAGTAACCAAGCCCGACATCATCTGGTTCCATAACGAGCATACGCACAGGTTCGGTAATGATTTGATCGTGTGTGGTTATCGTGTCTTGTTATCGTTCCGTTGCCTTAACACCCGTAATCCGAGCGTACCGCCTCCGTGTCCCCAGTGGGGCACAGTGGCGATATGGCCTCGTTTGTACCGTACCCTGTTAGCTTTCGCAACCGTAGGACCTTAAGTTCGAACCAACACACTCTTAGCTGAAGTAACTCCCGTAAGCCGTAATCGTAAAGTTTGTGGTTTGTTCAGTGTTTCGTATCCGTATCCGTTTTTCGTTTGTTTCGTTCTCAAGATTGGCAGCCGCCCACAGACACACAACGATTGTGCCAAGTCCTGTGTAAAATATATGAAAATACAACTCGAACCCCCGCCCAGCTTTCCCAGTAAACGTAGTTGACGTAGACCCCCCTTCTCTCGATACTCGAAAACTCTAAACTCTCAACTCTCAACTCTCCACTCTGAACTCGAACTCGAAACGCAACGGCCATCTCCCCAGTTAGATCGAAGAGCTATATAGCTATATACTCGAACCACAGCAAAAGCATAAAGTACTGCCGTTCCTTATTGTTTGATTATGTATAAACCTATGGGTTTTTTAAGTGTTTTCAACCTCTGTTCGACCCACACACACACACGCTCTTTTGTGCCACACACTGAACAATATATTTTTGAACAATTACAGAGAAAGACGAAGAGTAACTGAGACACACTGAAAGCTTTGTACCATATTTGTTTACCATAAGAATATATATATATCTGACTCTTGATCACCACGATTTACCCCCCGAAAAATACACAGTCTGCGCTGTGTGAGGTAAAGCGACGAGGCGACGACGAGAGTCACTTTTGTTTATTATTAATCATATATCGCTAGGCGCACTCGTTTGAAGCAAAAGTAATCATCATTTATTCCACACAACAACTCGACTTTATATCGTGTTCCTTTTGTGTTTATGGTTATGTTTTTATATCTGCTCGCCTTGCAACAAAAAGAAAAACAAAAACAAAACGAAAATGTATAAACTCATCGAAACAAACAAAATTTCTCGTAGAACCGTACATGTCGGATGACAATGCTGCTCCGCAGCAGCAGCAGCAGCAGCTACCTGCCCTGCAGCAGCAGCAGCAGGCTGCCCTGGCCCAGGCCCAGGCAGCTGCACCCGAATCGGCACCACCACAAGCACCATCACCACCACAACAACAAGTACAGCTACAACACCACCATACACAAAAATCCGAACCACCGACACTCGAGAAGCCACTGGCCGAGAAATTGACCGACAACCCACAGAGTCCGTCGGATGAAGTGGCGACTGGACAATAGAACGATCTCAGCTCAGCTCTCTCAATCAGAAAAATCAGAAAAATCAGAAACCACCAACCAACCGAACAGCAACAACATCCATCGATTAGCCACGATTAACCACCAACCACCACCACCAGCTGCATCCGTAGAACCATTTGATCAAAATTAAGCAAACTAATTGAGAAAAATCAGAAAAACAAAACACATTTTCTTTGTACCATTGAAAAAATACGATCTTTTCCAACACTGTAAGCAAAAAACCAAAAACAAAAAGCCCATGTAACTTGCGCTTCTTCTCCCTTCCGTTTCCGTTTCCGTTGACGCTTCTGTTTGTGTTCCCACTTCCGTTTCCGCCGTCCCCTTGTTTCCGTATCATTTTAGCCGCATGTATGTGAGTTAATCGATGTGCTGCCTGTGTCCTTATGGTTCTATAATTTCTCGATTCAATGTTGTTGGAATATGCGTTATGTTCTCCAAACAATTGGCCTAAGTTTTAATGCACCAACCAAGCGAAGAAGAAGCCGGGGGAGATCGGGCGGGTAAATTAGGGGAGGGGGAAGACCCGCTTTCTGTGACTGCCTTGATGTACATATATATGCGTTGGATGCCCCTGCCCATCCACAATCCACATCCCACGCCCACTTGCTACCACATATATATATATATTATAATCCATCATGAGTGAAGCTTTTAACCATTGAAAGTGTAATATTTTTGGCGTATACCCGTGTGTATCGATGTGATTGTCATTCGACCGAGATTGGCGGCAGCTAAACCGAAAAGAGTCCCCTGTTAATGCCACCTACTAACCCCGTCCTGTGTATTCCCGCACAGATAAACTCGGCCTCATAGGCGGGGAGCAGCCGCCGCAGTACCAGTACCCCCCGCAGTACATGCAGCCACCGCCGCCGCCGCCGCAGCAGCAGCCCGCCGGCCAGTCGTCGCTGGTGGATGATGGAGGAGCAGGCGCCGGAGCAGGAGCAGCAGCAGGCGGCGATCACGGAGGCGTATAAGTGACCCGTATCCCGGCCGCATTGACGAACGTTTCTCGATGATCTAACGCCACCCCCAGTGGCGGCGAACAAGAACAACAGCAAAAAGGAAACCCCAAAAAAGGAAAACTCAGTTAAACTAGAAAATCTCGAGAATTGCAAGGAACTCAGTAATAATTTCCACTTAAACGATGAGCACGACGAGTTGGTGTGGAGAGGTTTTAAGTACTTACGTCATAATATTAATACTAAATCTAAAAGGGAGGACGACGCTGCGGACAAATTAAAGTTGTTGCTAATTTGTTTATGGTTACATTATTTCATGCATAAAAGCGGTATATATATATATAAATATAAATATAACATAAAGTATAAATATAAATATAACTATATGGAACTTGAATATTACGAGTGACCCCCCAAAAAAACCAAGCAAAACCAAACCAAGCCCAACCAAATCACATACTAATCCTATCCGGAACTCGGGCCTCTGCGCTGCAGTGGCAGCAGGAGCGCTAGAGGGTCGCTTTCCAATGTTCGCAGCTCCTTGAACTCAGTTTCCTTAGCAAAAATCTAGAGACAGGACGTCGTATATCGGGGAAGAACTCTCCTGTATTTCGGAACAGGCGGCAGAAACCAAAGAAATCTCAGCTTTTGTTCCTAAGTAAAGTTACGCAGATATGTGCGAGTATTCGAAAATGTATAATCCAAAAAAAAGAAAGAAGAAATAACAGCAATTAAACATATAGATAATTGACTATTAAATGTATTCATGGAACTTTACTGTGCAACAAACTTATATAGAGGAGGAAGAGAAGGCAAAGAAACCAAAGAACTCTCGAGATCTAGTGAAAATATACAATGCGACTTGTGCTTTGCGGTTTTCTGTTTATGTGCAATCATTATTACCTGTATTACTCGATTGAAATTGAAGAGGAGGATGGTGACAGTGAAGCCAGACAGTTCAACGATTAAATTAAGCGCTAGACACACAATACGTTACGTTACGTTGGTTATCCAGACAGACGAGTTGTTTATTTACCAGGCAGAGCGAAGGCAGAGGCCACTAACAACAATATGTATGTATATTTCAGTGTTACGAGTAGCTGACGAGACGGAGTCGTCGTAGAGCCTATATAAACATAAATGTGCGTACGTGTAACGTATGACGATATTAGATCTCACACACTCCACCCCACTCCACATCCACACATTCCACCAGACACCAGACACCGAAAGCCCATCCGAACGCCTAGAGAAATACATAAATTTGCCGCACATATTGTACTTATACCTTGTTCGAAAAATACAAAAAACTATACTACAATTAAAGTGTATTATTACTAATTGATTCAACAAGCGCCTGCCCAAAGTGCTACTTTGCCTACTAAACACAAGAATTTTGGGGCACAAACCAATCGAAGAGCATAGTGTGTTAAATTACAAAAAAATAAGAAGATAATGATTGAGAAAAAGAAAGGGAAGAATCGAAGATCCAAATCCAAATGCAGGTATTTTTAGCAATATTCGTAGCGTGTACAATATGTCGCCCCCCTTAAAGCTTATTAGTAAATCTCGTTCAATGTCCATTTCGAACTCACCCAGACGACACTTCACATGCATATAACCATTACCAGATATAAATCCAATATATGTATGTAATAACCAAAAACAATGACAAGTGTTTAGAAAAGCGTTTCGATTTTTGTTTCGATTTTAACCGAAAAGAAAACAAAAACACAAATGTATACACAACAACAACAACAACAACCACAAACACACCTATGAGAGTCCAAGAGATTGGAATAAGAGAGGGTCCTGTGGGTTCGGAGCTTCTGCTTGCGGAACCCATTGGGAAGGAAGACGGGAAGAAGGCTTAGAGAACGAGGTGAGAAGACCAGAAGACAAGACAAAACAGACGGAAATGAGAGTATATATATATGAACCGTATATAAACAATAATATTACTAATTAATTTAATGATTAATTGCACCCCGAAAATACATAATTATTTAAATAAATAAATAAAAACAAAATGAGTGTTTTAATAGGGGAAATGGGTTGCATTTTTAAGTCTTTTCATTTGTAGAATGAAAATTATACTAAAGAATTTTGATATATAATTAAAAAGCAATTTTAAATGTTTGGTTTTCCTTGGAGTTTCAAGTCGGAAACGATCTCTAATATTTTCTATGAATCTTTCTGTGACCAATAAAGGATAAAGACAACTTATTTATTAGGTTCCTTCAATGATTTTGGTGCAATTTTAGTCGCATTCTTATCTACAACCTAAAAGACAAAATTCAAACTTGAAATAAAAATGGTATCTATAAAAAAGTGTAGCATACTATTCAGCGCTGTGCTAGATGTCATCCAAACTGCGCACTTGACTTCTCCGGCAAAGGGATGCAGGACCCACGTGGGTGCATATATAAATAACAATTGGTACGGAGACACTGAACAAACAGGATAATGGAAATAATAGCCCGTCTGCGGTGGGAAGAGGCCCAGATTTAAATAGGCTAAAGCCAGCGAAGAAAGGGTCAGGTGAGGCACCTCTGTTTACCAAGCTTGCCACACCTGATTAAAATCTATTGACAATGCAGGCGTCGGGCGAAATTGGAGCAGCGCTAACAAGGACCCACAGAGGAAACGGAAACGTCCCCGCCTCCCTGGCCCTCGTTGTCCCTAATGAAACCCAATTACCGAAGGTGTACGCCCGTCGAGTAAATCCTGGAGGCGGATGGCAAACAATAACAGCTGCGGAGAGTCGGAAGGAGGTGTAGGAGCAGGGGCGGAGGGCCGCAAAGTCATTGAGGGCGAAGGCCCAACACCTGCAAATTTTATTTGCATTTTTCCTGCCATTTTTACTACCCATTATATAGAAAGAAAGGGGCATATGCATGCGAAAGTTATTTCAAATAGATAGTTTTTATAGCTTTGTTAATGTTATTAACATTTTTTTTACTTGTAGATTGTTATTTTTTATGATAAAATATTATAAATTAGGCAAGCCACTCCTGGGAATCCTTTTGTCGCATCGCTTGGGCAATAACAAATTTACTTGTTTATTATTATTAACTTCGTCGCCATTTAACGGCAAGGACATGCGCAAACACCCCCCGTCCATCGCCCACAAAGCTCTCCCACTCGACCGACCATCATCCCCCTTTCCGGCTGCACTGACTCTGGACTCCGGAGTACGGAAGGCGGACACGGACACATCTCTGCGTGGAGCCGCGTATAAATACGGCGCAGCTTGTGCGCACAGCCTCAGTTGGCGGAGCGTGTTGCTCGCGTGTCCCTTTTCCCAGTTCGCTGCATCCGCGAGGTGTTCGAGAGTGTTCGTCCGTGGAAACGGCCAACTGTTGCAAGTTGCAGCGGCAGCAGGGAGCAGCGGCAGCAGGTGTCGGGATAACAGCTCCAATTACAGCCCAAAGTGCAGCAAACTGCAGGTGTGTAATTGAATTACTACGTTGTAAGCCAGTTTTATGGCCAGCGAAGCGGATTGTGTGCCGAGGACATCCTTTGTGTAAACTTGATCCCATTATTAAGAGGGTAAGTACGAATATTTTGATATTATTTGTTTCTGGTTTGCTTGGGATGATGATAGAGTTAAATATTTTAAATAATTAATTAAATATTATATACTTATATATTATACTAAGCCCTAAAAAACACACTTATGCTATATATTTTTATTGTAAATCTATCTATTCATCTTACCTTTAAATCCCCATATCAGAATTTTATATTAAGCATAAAGGCAATACATTTTCATCTTAATTAAAAGAAATATTTAAATGTTTAACCTTATATGGTTTTGAGTGGAGATAATATTGTTGGAGATGTCTGAATATTTTCCGTGAAAGACAGAAAGTTAGAGAAGTGACCCTCAGTGAAAAAATAATTATTTTAGGGGATGTAAAACCTTTTCTGATCAAACTAAAAGTTGGTACTCGTTTTTTAGTAATATCAAAACCACTTTTTCTTCCCACATAAAAAATAAGAGCTTTAAAATTTTGAATGCTGCTCAGCTTTTCCTTTTTACGTCGAAACAAATTAGGGAATGTAAAAATATCCTTTCGAAACTTGCGCCTAGCACGTTTTCCAACACTAAACCTCAAAACGGGAAGTGCATAAAGCCCCAATTCAAAAACAGGGTGGGTGCTAACCAAATAAAAACTGGTTACCAGCCTACTACGTTCGGCAATCATATGGTGAGAATAGTGGTTAAAACCACCCCCAACGACGCCTGGCAGCTTTCGCAGGGGTTGCTGCTCGGACCTGGACTCGGATCCGGCACAGTCATTCTGCAAACTTCGGAGCGTTCGGTTGTCAAGTTTCGCATTGTTCCCGTTGTTCTCTTTTCCTCGATTTCAGCTCTTCGCTCTTCTCGCTCACACACACACACGCGCACACGCACACGCAGGCACCAGAGAGAGTCCGGAGAGGGTGGAGCGGCGAGAGGAGGCGACTTTCGCTCGAATTTCTTGCATTTGTTATTGTTGCTGTAGCTGTAGCTGTGCCGTGGCCCAGCTGTATGTACCCAGTGTGCGCCAGTGTGTGTGTGTTTTTTCCGGAGGTTCGAATCGAATTCCCTTTTCCGTCTGCGGCGACACACGTCAGTTGGAGGAAAAGCAGCTAGATCCAGTTCAGAGGAGGAACTCGCGAAGGGAACACTAAGCCAGGAACCGCAAGCCAAGGGAAGCCAGCGAAGCCCCACGGAGCTAGCCAGCCAGCCACGTCCAGCGATTAATCATGGCCGACAACTGCCAAAAGTGCAAGAAATCGATCGTCGCCAAGGAGGCGGCCGCCACGAGCATCGGCTGCAGCGGCGAGGAGTGCCGCCGGCGCTTCCACCGCACGTGCGTCAACATCGATGACGCGGTGTTCGAAGCCATCCAGAAGAACCCGATGGTCTCGTTCCACTGCGACGAGTGCAAAAATCAATCGCCGCGCGCCTTCGCCGCCAAGCTGCAGACCATCGAGGAGAAGGTGAACAAGGTGTGCAACGGGGTCAACCAGATCCAGGGCAGGATGTACCAGCAGTACTTCCAGTTCGGGAACCAGCCGCTCCAGGCTCTGGGCGCCGGTTCCGCCGGCATGGGTCCCGGCGTCGGCCCCGGTGGCCCCGGCAGCGGTCTGGACGGCAAGAAGCACCCGCAGCAGAACAACCTCATCGTCGTCGGCAACAACTGCAACTCGGACCGGCTGCAGGTCGTCTGCGACTACGGCCGCTGGGTGCAGGTGGGCAAGTTCGCCACCAATACCAGCGAGGAGGACGTGATCGACCATCTGGCCGAGGAGCTGAAGATCAACAAGAACCTGGTCAAGTGCACCAAGCTGGTGAAGAACGACGCCAACCTGTCGCAGCTGTCGTACTGCAAGTTTAAGATCTCCATTCCGGATTACCGCTTCAACGAGCTGTTCAACGAGGCGATCTGGCCCAGCGGCGTCATGGTCAGCCCCTTCACGCCGCGCTCGCAGCTTAACCAGAACCGCCTCTAGAGGGACGGGCCCGGCGGCCGGGAGAGCGGTGACCGGGCCAGGTTGAAGCAGTGAGCTGGAGCAGGGGAGCGGAGCAGAGAGGAGGGGGAGAGCGCATGCGCAGGGAGTGACGGATGGACGGGGAGAAACTGCATCGCAGCCTGACAAGTCAGTCGCCCGAGGGTTGCTAGCCACCACTGCAGTCATCAACAACAACAACAACACAGGAGAGGCACCGACACCTAATGCTACCCCCGCTCTCCGCCCTCGCTGGGCGCTGATGGAGGAGCACGAGCAGGACTGGGCGGCCGCCTCGTAGGCCCCCATTTTTTGCTAATTTTCGACACTCGAAAACATGTCTAGATCTTTAAAAGCTTACAGAACCTATCTAATGGAAAAGCAAACAGCGTATTTATTGAATTAACTTTGAAAATGCATTTTAAAATGTTTTAGCGTTGCGTAAATAACAAATCGAATCGAATCGAATCGATAAAGAAAACCAAAAGTATTTTAATGGCAAAACTCACAAGTAAAATAGATGTGAAGCAAACAAAATATTAGTCATTTATGCATAACTGTCGTACTTAAACTAAAGTAAACCAAAAACAAACAAAACTAAGATCAAATCCAAGCTAAGCGTATTTAAAGCCACACACACCGCGAACGATGATTATTCAGATTATTCCCATTTGATTTTTCCAAACACACACTTCCGGGCCTCGGAACCTCGGAACCTCGAACCTCTGGGCCCGCAGATCGCTATACTTTCCCCAAGAAAATCGATAGAAATTTTACCACACAGGAGTGTGCTATATCTCCAGGCACATCAAGTACTTAATCGTAACCAATATCAAAAAGTATATTCAAGCGGACGACGATGACGACGACGGCTTATATTGTATTCGTATATGTATGTAGTTTGAGGCATTTTCAAAGCTTGTTCCTGTTCCCAAAAAGTTTGGACATTTTGCGAACCACTGCACCGGGCAGGACAGGACACTGGACACTGGCCACTGGCCACTGGCCAGCAGCTAGACCCATTCAAATTCAGACCGGAATATATGTATTTGCGTTTTCACAGAGCGTGTATTCGGACCGAGGGGGCAGCATGTCTCCCCCAATTGCAGTTACCACAACACACGTTCAACGCGACGCGGACCATCCGCCGTCGAACCGAAGAAGCTGGGCAAATCTGTTGCAATAATAACTCAATGATCGAGTATAATGGATGTACATTTCGTAACTGATATATTTTTTTACGCGACCCGCGTCGCTCCACACCAATCCGACAGCAATATTTTCCGTGGGCTCCACGCCAAGCGATCCGAACAGAACCGTAGATATTTACGCAAGAGTCAGCAGACGAAATGTAAAACACACATATTATATATTTAGTATACAACAATATGCATGCATGTATTTATGTCAACTTTTTCAATAAATTCTACAAAAAAAATACAATTAAGTATCAAATCGGGGAGAGAACTATGTTTGGGGGTAATGTTGGCAATCCCTGTCTCTTAAATTAATGGTTTGCTTGCGATCCCCTTTTTAAATAATCGTTATTACTCCGTTAGGTAACGGGTTCCCAAATAATATTGGCCAATAGGAAGAATTGCTTGATTTCCCTTTCGCAAGTAACTGCTACTCGAACTTATTTTATACCAGCTGCTGACTGCTTGCTTAAACTTCTGTTCGCCTGGTACATGAGAACTGCAAGCAGGGAATTTTCTCTAAGAAAAATGTTACTAATCGAGGAAAGCATCTTTAAAATCCCTTGAAAATCCTTTTTTCAGATAAATATAATTTAAATATACTTACAGCTATTTCCAGGATAATGGCCAACTCCAAGCGCAAGCTGCCCACAAAAGCCTCTACTAGTCCGGAGAACACTACTGTGCCTAAGGATCTGCACAGTCAAGCGGACAAGTTCGCCAACGAGAAAGTTCCTCCCGCAGCAAGGGATTCATCAGTTCTTGGCCAATTCTTTCGCGAATGCCTGGGCCATGAGCTGAGCAACTTCACCAGCTTATCCCACTTCACCGCCTGGCTGCAGAGACCCGTGGATGGAGCCGCCTTGGGCATCTTCCGGATGCTCTATGGCGCCGCCATGCTAATAGATATCGCCGAGGAGCGGGGCGGCGGCCAGCTGGATGTGCGGTTCGGACAGCCCCACCACTGCCACTTTCCACTCTTCAGTGGGATGCGGGCGCTTCCATATCCGCTGATGGGCTGCGTCTACCTGTGCATGTGGCTGGGGGCGTGGGGCATTACGCTGGGCTTCCTGTTCCGGGCGAGCTGTGTGGCATTCTTGGTGCCCTACTGGTACATCTTCCTGCTGGACAAGCCGACGTGGAACAACCACAGCTATCTTTTCGGGCTGGTGGGCACTCTGCTGCTCTTCACCCAGGCAGAGTCCTACTGGTCTGCAGTGCCTCTTATTCTGTACTTGTTCCCATCCTAATCTGATTCTTCCTTCAGCTCCCTGGACAGCTGGCTGCATCCGCGGCGGAGGAGACGCTGCATTCCCTACTGGAACTACTTCCTCATCAAGTTCCAGTTCTTCGTGCTGTACTTGTACGCCGGACTGAAGAAGTTCTCCCTGGAGTGGCTCTCGGGCTATGCCATGTCCAATCTCAGCCACCACTGGCTCTTCACTCCGTTCCGCCAGATGCTGGACTCGGAGACGATCGACCTGCTCATCGTGCACTGGTTCACCGCCGTCTTTGATCTGTCCATCGCCTTCTTTATGACCATGGAGAGGACGCGCCTGCTGGTCACTCCCTTTATGCTCAGCTTCCATCTGATGAACTCCCGGCTCTTTGTGATTGGTGAGTGAGTGTCCAAGGAGGAGGAATCAATGGAAATCATTCGAAATCTATCTGCAGGCATGTTTCCCTGGGTGTGCCTGGCCGAGGTGCCGCTCTTCTTTAGCTTCGACTGGCCAAGGAGGATACAAGGCGATGGGTCAAAGCCACACCCGTCAAAGGAAGCCACTACGCAGCCCGGAATCCTGGCCAGGCTGCGCACATGCCTCATCCTGGGATACTGCGCCCTGCAGCTCTTCCTGCCCTACTCGCACTTCATCACCAGGGGCTACAACAACTGGACGAACGGACTGTACGGCTACTCCTGGGACATGATGGTGCACTCGTACGACACTCTGCAGACCTCCATCCAGGTGGTGGACAACGAGAGCCGGCAAGTGCACAACCTGAATCCCTACGCCTTCACCGACTACGATCGCTGGACGAAGTACGCCGACATGGCGGTGCAGTACGCCAAGTGCATCGAGGAGAATCTCCGGGCGGGCCAGCCGACTGCTCTTGGCAGCAACATCTCCGTGTACTTCGACATCTGGTGCTCCATGAACGGCCGCTTCCAGCAGCGCTCCTTCGATCCGCGCGTGGATCTTCTGCGGGCCAAGTGGTCGCCCTTTGAGAGCACCTCCTGGTCGCTGCCCCTGCTCACCGAGCTGAACCACATGCGACCCAAGCTGCGGACGATCGAGACCGAGGTGCTGGCGTGGAACAACTACTCCGACGTGATCTTCGTGGCGGATTTCCCCGGCCTCACGCTGACCAACTTCATCTCGCCGGATCTCATCAATTGCACGCTCACAATCCTGGAGGGAAACGTGCGCTATCGGAACGAAAGAGAGCCGGAGGCCTACTTCCTTACCGCCGGCAAGAGCATCGGTCTGGAGAGCAACATCACCCACCTGGTGACCACCATTGGCCAGAGGCCAGCCTCCTATCTGTTCACCTACACGAACAAGACCATGATGGAGCAGGGCATCACGATAGACGACCCGGCGGCGGCGGCGGCGCAGGATCGATCCTTCCTGCCGCTGTGGCAGGAGTTCCAGCAGCGGGTGAGCAACTACCAGCAGTTCCTGGGCCACATCGCCAGCTGCCTACTGTACTTGCTCTACGATGTGCCCATTCCGCAGGCCGGGAAGCAGAGAGATTGAGACGGAGAGGGGTATCTATGCGGCCGGGAGTTATGGTTTTATGTGGTATCCTAGCCCGGAACAGACCGACCTAGCCGCAGAATGTATTGGGTGATAGAACTGATAATAAATGTTCCATGCTGTGCCGCCGCATCCCAGTCGAGTTCCCTCTCTCCCTTATCGCATATCTACAACTGTATTTACAAACGTCACAATGATACTTAATGGGTTAGGGGACAGGTCAGGGACAAAGAAGTGTGTGTCCTCCCACACCGGAACAAGGATACATACAGAGAGAGAGACAAGGGACCTCGCCTACGCCGCCACCGCCCCTTCCTTAGCCTCTTTGCTTGGGTCGAACTGCTGAGTCTGCGTCTCCCAGAGGCGGGCATACAGACCGTTCTGCGTCAGCAGCTGCGAGTGGGTGCCGCGCTCGCCCACGCGTCCGTTCTCCAGAACCAGGATCTCGTCGGCGTCCTTGACCGTGGACAGGCGGTGGGCAATGCAAATGCTGGTGCGCCCAGAGGTGGCGCGGGCCAGGGCCTGCCGAATGTTCTGGGGAAACAGAAGGGGAAATGGTTTAGCTCCTCTCAAGCTGCAAATGAAGCCACACTCACATGCTCCGTAATGGAGTCCAGACGGCTGGTAGCCTCGTCGAAGATTAGGATGAGCGTGCTCTGCATCACGGCCTGATTGCCGCCGAAGGTGCGACGCAGGCAGGTGAGGACGCGCGAGGCACAGTACACCTCATCTGGGGCCACTCCAGTACCCACTCGTGCCGCTTCACCTTCGGGACCACTCCTCGCCTGCGCCCAAACGCCTTTCTTATATACTTATATTATATACTTATATTATATACTTATATTATATACTTATATTTATTAAGTAAAAGTTGAAGTTGAAATTAAATTTAAAGTTGAAGTCGAACTATAACACGTCCTAATTGTTATTCGGATGAACGTCTGTGAAATTAAAAAGAAAAAATTACATTAAATTAAATTTTTATTTCAATGTTTAAAAAGATGAAATACTCACCGTAATTATGGGCATGTAGAAATGGCATAATTCCTATAATTCCTACGAAGAACGGATCACCGTATTCATCCGCTACAGTTGCCTCGTCAAGAAATAACATTTGAATTAGTTCCCTAATTTTTGGTTTAAAGAACTTTCCGAAACGCTCAAATTTATTGTTATTAGCAAAATTTCCAATGAAAAAATAAAACCCTGGGCATTCTTGGAAAAATTGTACAATTACTTCCCTAAACTGAAAAACTTCATGAAGTAACCGATACTGAGTATTATCATCGTAATGACTTCTAATGTGCCATATTATATTACCTATTTCCTGCTGGTATGTATCCCTAAAGAAAGGATATTGATATATGTATGTATGTCAGAGGGTAATTAACGCATTGCGTTTCTCCAAGAATATTTTCAATATGTCGAAAATCCCTTATGACTTCTTCTTACAAAATTGTTCCCTAACCAAAAATTAATATGATTATTATCCGTAACTATTCCTAAAACTAAATTCCCTAAACCTAAACTATCTAAACGTAATAATATTTGATTTATAAGAAAATTAAGCCTATTAGAATTATACATATGTATTACTAACATCGATATATGTATATGAATTGAAAAATGTTCCCATCATGAGTTAATATTGCGAAACAATGCGCAATGCGCCGCACTTGACGCACAGGAAACTGAAATAAAACAACAAAAAAAACAAATAAGAAAACCTAATTTCGGGCATAGCCAAAGTTTATATACCCTTGCAGATAATTTGTTAATTATTATTAAAGGTTTTGATAAAATATAACATGTATAAAGTAAAGTGTATGCAAAATGTAAAATTTATATGTAAAATATTAATTTAGACCGATCTTTCCTATGGCAGCTATGTGAAATATTGGTCCGATTTTAATGAAATTTCTAGGGTGTAGCTGTATTTATATAAAAGGACCACAAATTTAGTTTCATTCAAATATCTTGAAAAATACCGAAAATATGCTAATTTTCCCATATCGTTCCTATGGCAGCTA